>JXTB01000431.1:66873-136862 GCA_002914805.1 Parasponia andersonii
GGGGCAGATGTAGAGGGCCCATCCTTCTCCGCAGCAAGCATCTCCAGTACGTCAGCTGGGTATATGATTCTGATCTCGTCCCCAAGCTGCTGCATATAGTGCTTGACAGAGTAGTGATCCCTCTTGACGCCTTTCTGATCGTCAAATTGGTCTGGCGTCACCATCTCAGCGTGGTTTTCAAACTTTTTATTCTCCCAGCCAGACCTGTAACTTTCTGTAGAAATAACGTCCATCTGCCTCTGGTACCTTGTTTTTAACTTCTCCACATCCGCCAGTCTATCCTTCAGCGCCGCCAACCTGAGTTCCGCCTGCCGCTGCGATAAGTCGACCAATAAAGAGTTAATATCGGTGAGATCCTCGCAGTGTTTACGAGACATCTCCACCTGAGCACCCATCAGATTTTTGTGGTCCAAAAAGAGATATCGGTTTACCTCATGGGACCAGTCAAGTCTGTGTTGCAGAGCATGGGCCTCTAGCTTGGCTGCCGCCTCGGCTTTTCTCGCTTCCTTGGCGTCCTCAACGGCCTGGTCACGAGCAATAAAGGTCAGTCCCATCTCTGCCCCTGCACTCTGTAGCTCTTGCTCCTTGATCCTCAGCTCGCCCTGAGCCAGTCTGGCGGCTTCGGATTGGGCAAGCCTGTCAACCTCTGCCTAAGCCAGTCTCGTAGCTAGCTCCTCGTGTCTGACTCTCTCGACACTCAAAGCGTGAGCCACCGTGCTGCTAACCCTCGCTTCTTCGAGACCCCGATATACATCGAAGTCAGACCTCAATTCGGCGAGGGCGGCCTTGTTGTGCTCGGCCAGTGCAGAACGAGAACTCAGCTCCTCGGTCAGATCCCTGACGCGAGCAGAATAGAAGGACTGGATGGCGGACAGCTGCAAGATAGACAACAAAGGAGGGAGTCAGCATTTACCAAAGATATTGAAGAACATAAAAGCAACCGAATGTAACAAACTTGTGCGAGAGTGCGGGTGGTGACGAGCTCGACATTCTCTGACGTGAGCACCTCCAGCTCCGGCTCCATGGCTGGACCCTCCCTTTGAGTGTCGCCCACACCCGGGGAACAAGGACCCGGCTCACTGCTGGCCGCAAGGGCATCCTCTCTTCCCGCCGGGCACGCCTCCAAGGCAAGGGCGATGGGGACCGAGGGAGGTCCAGCGCCATCAGGAACGCCATCGGCCACGGTGGGAGGCGGCGCACCTCCTCTGGGTTGGCCACTGCGTGCTGATCGTTTCCTTTTTAGAAGGGTCAGCATCACCCCATCATCATCACTGTCAGACGAAAGGACGACCTTGCTCCTCTTCTCCACCCGACCCTCTTCTTCATTGGATGAGCCAACCTCGCATTGCCGCTTCGTAGGGACCGAGGGAGGGGAGGAGAGCCTGGACTTCAATCTCGGAGCTCCCCCACTGAGCTCGGCAATCTCTCCACCGAGGCTAACAGCACTCGATTTCGAACCGGAGTCAGGGATGGACGAGATCACTACAGCAGACCCCCCAGCCGGACTTGGCATCGTCTCTTCCTTGCGCACGATCCGGATGGTAGACGGTCCCCCGGGTGGAGATCCACATGCGTCGGAATGGGGGACTGCTAGTTTTTTCCCTCCCGAAAGTGCCCCGAGGAGCCGGTCAGCGGATGCCTTGGCATGAGCTTTAGATGCCGCGGCTCCCCCCTTGATGGGTGAGGGGCCAGCAGACGGGCCCGACTCAGAACTTGTGAAGAACAAACAACGAGATTAGTTTGTAGTCGCGGTCCGACCCACAAGGACTCAAAGATTTGAAAATAAACTCACCCCTAGCCCTCTTGGGGGCGGCGTTTTCTTCCTTGCGGAGCCTGACGCACTCCGCGGCCACAAGCCTAATGGCCTTCTCGAGCTCGTGATTGGACGGAGCTACCAGATCGTTGGTGCCCACCAACTGGCTTGACGCCGCAACCTGCCGACTCACCATGGTGATCCGGTCGCTTTCGTCTCGGCGAAATCAGTTCAGGGTGGAGGCATCGAGTCGGCTCCTCAGGTGCTTAGTGATGACCCAAGTATCCAAGGGGAATGGAAAATATGAAACCATCCTGGGCATCAGGTTCATCGTTAGGGGGTTGAGGACGGCTTGAATGTGCCTGCATTCCCCCGGAGAGCCGAAGATTATGATCCCCTCCAGGTTTTTGAGCTGCCCAGCTAACAGGTGAAGCTCAAACCTGCTTTCTTCTGCTGAGGCTGCACAAGACAAAATAGCATGAACAATAATATCGGGAGAGGGCCCAGACTCAAAAATCACGACCTAATACTTACTTTGCAGGAAGGTTGAGGGAACTTGGAAATGCTCTCCGCTCACCCAAAGAGAGCACCATGCCCCTCCAACGGCATATAGCCTGGCATGAGAGTCCCATTATTTGTCCGACCGTGGCAGCCCCCAAAAGATGTGGCACCCTGGCAGCGGCTGGAGGTAGAAGATAGGGTAGGAGCCCTTCTTGGGGATGAGGATGAGCTTATAAGCATAAAAGACCACTTCCAAGTCAATATGCATGTTGTAGATAACTGACAGGGCAGAAAGCCCCATCAGAATCATGATTCCGTTTGCATTCAACTGCATCGGATGGATTCCTGTCAAGGCAAAGAATTGGTGGATTAGGGGAGGAAGAGGGAATCGCAGCCAATCCAGATGCTTCCTCCCCAGGACGATGGAACCCTCGGGGGTGCAAGGACGAAGGTACCAGTCCGCAGGGCCCTCAACCCATTGCAGTGTCACTCCTCCGGGGAGGCAGAGCTGCCTCCTCAGTGAATCTAGTTCTGAATCCATAACGGATTGCAATTCCTGGTTTTGACTTGAAGCCATTATATCGTAACGCGACTAAAAGAGTGAGAGTCTTTAGAGGAGAAAGAAGCAGAAACCCTAGGATTTTATGAGGTTGGAATGATTGAAAATTTTAGCAAAATGGCAAATGAACACAATTACGGTTTTTATAGAGGAGAAGCCGAAGAGTTTTTTCTGAAAAAGGGGAGAATAAGGGAAACCGAGCAGTCATAACTTCAAAATTCAAACAGATCTCGTGATATGGGATGGCGTACCTCCGCATCGGTAAGAGAGGAACCACGTGCTTCCCCCAGATTGGAGGAACAGAAAGACGATTTCCCCACTTGATGGACACGAGTCCATCAAGTAAGGAAATAGGGGCAGTTGTGGGACGCGTTCCCAAGCCATACGCCACGTAGAAGGCCACGCGAGTCGCACGTGATCTCACAATCGGCCATTGGGACATCCCAAGTTAGGGCCGAGCCCATTACTGACTCTGGATAGTCTGGCCCAGTTTAGCCCTTACCTCGACAGCTGGGAGTCGGAAGTCCCAAGGGTCTGCCACCTGAGTACAGTGGCCCTTACCTCGACAGTTAGGAGGGTCAGAAGCCCCAAGGGTCTTCCGACTGAATACAATGGAAAGCAACTCACGGCTCCAGACCCAGACAGAGCATTTAATGAGATCCTGGGTAGGCGTGCGCAAGAGACAAGCCGTCTTGACAGAACGGTGATTTACCCAAATCTTACTCCTGACAGATTGAAGTCGTAGGAGGCGGCGGAAATGAGGCCACGTCAACACAGAAGAGATCACAGAAATCTCGACCCATGACTGCTGAAAAAGATTTTGAAGAGAAAGGTACTCAGTCCTGAGATTGAGACCCGCGTGGTTTACAATCTCAAGACTACATATATAAGAGCCATGCGTTCCCGAGAGGGGCATGTACGCTTAAAAACAGAAATATATAGAAATTATGTGAACAAGAAACATATAGATTTTCATACTGAAATATTTCCTTACTACCCTGTATCAAAGATAAACCACTGACTTAAATATCGGAGAGTCTTTACAGGTAGCCATCCCCACCTCTCCGATCTTGATTGGAGTTCAGAGTACTTCGGGACAGTAAGGACACGTGAACAATTGGAGAATACAGTATCAACAGTTCGTGACACGTGGATAGCTAGTGAGAAACCGTTCAACACATATAAAACCTACTAGAGAAACAAAGGCCTTATTAGAGTAGGAGGATTTGGACAACGGCGTGTTTGACCCCAAAATGTCTTCGCTTAGTCGTATAATAAAATCTCTTCCACTGAATAATAAAAGAAAATAAAACATCAACGGTAGCAGGCGCATTCTTGCCAGAATAAATAACGAATTCATACACATTATATATTTAATCTTATAAATATATGCTTTACAGCGAGAAGTACAAAAGGACTTTGGAAGAATGACAATCGAGGTAACCTGCCTTGTATAAATATTATCCACACTTACTGTTTTTGAAGCCAGGCCAAGCACGGAGTCATTAATTAAATCCACCAACAGTTAAAAATTTGTATATAAGATGCTTCCAAACATATTTGACCTCACACAGCAATTGCCATGTGAAAGCACATGCATTTCAAATTAGTATTAACCCTTTTGAGATAAAAATTTTTCACCTTAGGATACAATGGATTAATCTTTTCAAAAGATGGATTTAAAGAAAAAAAAATCTAATTATCTATTTCAACATTGTCAATACCATTTTAAATTGCACTTCAACTTTCATTTTAGTTATGACAAAATTATCATGCCCCAATCTTTTACGAATTCTCATTCGAGAGTAATCAAGCTAACAGGCAAAATTGTACATACAAGATTAATCATAATCAAATTTTGTGCAAATGTGATAAAATTAGATAAAAATAGGATCATACAATGTTCAAATTGATAAAATTAAACTAAAATTGGTCAATGCTAAATATTTACTCTTGAGTATTTTTCACTGAGAATTATGTGATAGAGCTCATTTTTTGGATGTATTAGCAGAATTTTTTTCCTTTTAAACCGTTAGATCGAATCTCCGTTAGATCGAGTCTGACCGGCAGATATTGTTTCCACCAAAAAATATTAAAAAGGAATGAACATTAGATGATTTCTAAACTGTTAAATTTAACTTTAGTTGTAGATATATTTATGCCAGACTTATCTCTATTTTGTAGAATAAATTTTCCTATGATACAATTTATTTTTATAATGAAAAAGAAAAAGAGATAAGAAGAATAATGCCTCATTGAACAAAGTGAAAGGCTTTATTTTCACACCCCAACAAAAAAAAATGGAAGGTATGGATTATAGAGAGTCTACGGTAGAAGCCAAAGAGGAGTGTAGAAAATCTAAGACATAGGAATAGATGAAGATGATGGCGTTTTTGTCTTTTTGGGTAAAGAGGGATTAGGTTAGACCAAGGGACTACGGTCAGTTCCAACATAGGGGAGAGTGGCTCTAGCAACGAGGTCAAACCCCCAATCAATAAGTCTCCTTCAAACCAAATCCCCTCAAACCCCACTCCCCGACAACTTGTTTTTCTCTTCACATGCCAACAAATAAACACGAACCCTTCCAACAATCTAAAACAAAAATAATATAAAATACAACTATTATTATCTAAATAGGTTAGTTTAACCAAATTAAGAATATGAATTAATATATATATATGTATATACACAAAAAATAAAGATAAAAAATTGTTTTGAATTTATTTATGACATAAATAAAGTGTCCAAATAAAAATATAGTCCAAAAGAGACTGATCTCTCCTCAAAGGATTGAAATTTAAAATAGAGTTTGCCCGAAACCGTTATCAATATGCCACAAGAGAAGTGGACCTTTTTCTTTTATGCACAAATGTTCTTCTTTTGATATATTGCCTCTTTTGTACCTCCTCTTCTCATGAAATGCCACCCATCACCGTAGCTCTAACTCTCCTCCAAGCATGGACATTGTTCCCAAAATCACAGCAGAAATGAGCGGTGGAGAAGGACATTCAATATGCCCATGCACCAAAATGAGATGTTACCACAATTAAATATGGAGTCTTTATTGTTTTTTTCCCCTTAAATTATAGATTAAAATGATTAAACGACAACGTTTTCAAGGAGGGCTGCCAACAATGTCAACAAAGACGCGGCTAAGAGCCGAAGGCAATCTCATCTGGTTGTCGTCCTCAGCTCTCACTTTCTTGAACAAAGGCCCATGAGGAGAACAACATACTGATGATGATGATGATGCAACGGACCACGAATCGTTTGAGCTATCTGAACTGAAAATGGCGTCGATAACGCCACTTGGGCTGCTAGGAACTAGCTCGTTCTTGCGCTTAAGTGGGTTATTGTAGGCGTAGTCATAGCCGTTGGATAGCTCCGTTATGAGATTGTAGCATTTCTCAACTTTTTCCTGGTATATGATGAAAAACCAAGATAGATAATGAGGACCATATGATGAGTTTAGAATAAGCCTTCCGTTCATTAATGAAACCGGTTTGACTTTTAATCAAATATGAGCACTTAATGAAGAGTAAGAACAAAATTTTTAAAAAGAGCCATTAACGAACCTTACTTAGTCTAAGAACACCCAGAAGCTGGTTTTTGTTTTCAATGGCATTACGAGGCTCAATATTGTCAATAACTCGCATCATTGTAGTGGTGGCCAATACAGAAGGAAGGTAACCGATGAACCTTGAATCTAAAAGAGTCAATAAAAGAAACGTATAAGGAAAATTGATGAGAATTCAGACTCATACATCTCATGTTGTCATCGAAAAATCCAAATCTTTATCTCTGGGGATTGAGGGAATGAAGGAACCGTTAAAGAGTTCTAGTGCTTACCGGAGACTACAGAGAGGAGAAGACGTTCACAGCGCCTGAGAAACTCCCAATGAAGATGGGTTTTCAATCCAAGCCTCCTTATGATATGGTCAAGAAAGGAAAGAGGTGTCACTGGATGCATCTTCCATTGGAGAGTAGAGAGCACTATAAGCTCCATTCTTTGAATCGTTTTGGCTTCAAACACGTATTTCGTATCTTTCACCTGTAAAAGAACAAAACCCAGATTTCAGATTTTTTAAAAGAGAGTCCAAAAATGGAGCAGAATGATGATTAGAGCATACAAGTTTTGTACGTACTTGGAGATGTAGAAGAAGAGGCACTTGGGTTTCTTCAACTTTTGCAGCCAAAGAGAGACAAGTTACAGCCACGAGCTGAATCATCCATGGCTTATCTCTCTGAAAACTTAGGCTTGAGAGGAACCTGTCCAAATAGTTAATGGCTAAAACCGCAGTGAGAGCCGTGAATCCATAATGGGCATTGACTTTTAGAACCCAATCCACAGCCTCACGCCTAGCCAAATGGATAGAAGAAGAGGAGTGAGACTCTCCTTCCAAATCCAGATAATGGGCTTCCTTCTTTTGCTGCTCTTCTTTGGAGAAAAGTGAGTTAAGCTCTATGTCTTCCCAAAACAGGTCTTGCTCCAACAAGACCAAGGGAGACAGAGAAGGGTTGTTATCGTTATTATCATTTCTGCTATAAATCTCACTCTCTTCTTCTTCTTCCTCCCACTTCTCTTCCTCACAGTAGAGAGTAGTATCAAGCAAAGTTAGAGAAGGGTTTTGGTGCTCTTCTTCATCTTCTTGGTGGTCATGTGATTCAGTTGGTTTCATAGCCATTTTCTTGTTCAAAGAAGAGGCTTTCAGAGCTCTTTCTCTCTGTTTTTTTGTGTTATACAGAGCAAAAGCTCATTGTTGTTACACCCATCTCTCTCACTTTCTCTCTCTAGGTCTCTCGAGCTGAGTCTCTTTTTATTTTCTACTGGGGCGTGCAGTGAGTGGACTAAAGAGAGAAGGTGAAAGCAGAGAGAGAGAGAGAGAGAGAGAGAGGGAGGGAGAGAGAGGATTGAATCTTCAGCAGAGTGGGTTTCACGCTTGTCCTTTTTTGCCCAAAAAAAATAAAGAAAGAAAAAGGAAATTAAAATTAAAAATACGTATAAAAAAGGGTTAAAATTGTGCTCAAAACACCGGCCGATTAGATTGATCTAGTGGTGCCACGTGTAAATCGCCAGTAGTACCGGTTTTGGGGTAAATATTTTTGCTTTCGGTGCGTTTCGTTGGCGGGTAGAGAAATGCAATGGCACACACACCAAGCCGGGCCCACGAAAACAACCCCTTATAGAAGCCAAAATAAAGTCGCTGTGCTGGAAACTGGAAAGATATCAGAACACACAGCCACACACTTACTGTTATCCATCCATTGCTTTTAGTTAAATAGAGTTTTACTCATCTATATCTCTCCCTATAAACATTATATTGAATATCTATGTAAGTTATGATACCATTGTTTGCTTTTACTTAAATAGAGTTTTTACTCATCTATATATCTCTCTCTATATATATAAACATTATATTGAATATTTATGTAAGTTATGACGCCATTGTTTATATATTTTAAGAAGTGATTTAGAAAGAACTACAAGGCCATGTTTGGTTCTAATAGGTCTTGGAATAGAAAGGTCCTTCTAGTAAAAGACTCATTTTAATATTTGGTTTGAAATTTAGAGTAAAGAATTCTAATTTATTTGTAATTACAATTCCACCACTTGCTATATTTGGGATTATAAAAATATTCCTAATGAATCAAGTGAAAAAGATGAAATTCCTCTTTTTGTCCTAAAACTTTGCCTCTCTCGTGCCATCACTCATCTATTACTTTTTATTAATACATATATATATCTATATATTTTTTTTTAATAATAGTTACCCAATTTGTGTTAAAAAAAAATAATAGTTACCCAACTATCCTTTTTATTTAAGAGTTAAATAAACATATTTAATATAGTATAATTTTTGTCTACTTTGATTTTAATAATATGAATTAATTATTTAACATTATTTAACAATTGAAAATAAATTATAATTTTTTCCAATAAAATTTTATATTGAGGAATATAAATGTACACATGATTAACCAAAAAAATATTAAAAAATTTTAGAAATTTGAGTATTTTAGTTAATATACCCCTGATTTTATTTCATTTAAATATCTAATCAAACAAAATAATTCTTATTTTGATTCTTATTTTTAACCAAACAATAAAATATTATTTTTATTCTTATTTTAATTTTATTCCATTACGATTCTCGTCACCGTTCTAATTCTATTCTTAGACCAAATGCCACCTACCATTTTTTTTTCCTTTTTGTCTTAATTCGAGTGGCTACTATTATGTCAAATCTACTTTTGAATCTTGATATACTTTTTCTTAAATTATTTGATTCTTTAAAATTTAGTGGATTTGAGATACACCTTAAGAAAAAGAGCCCAAAATATAGTTAGTGTAGAAATTTTTGACACTATATTGGGTGCTTGTGTTCCGTCATTAAGGAACAAATAGAACCCCTATGTAATTAATATAGTTTTGTATACTCTAGTATTATTAGGGAAATTGGAGAAACTAGCTAGGACTTTGTTGGGTATGTACGCTTCTTTAGCCTCAGTGCCAAAAGTAATAATTTGCCAAAATTTGTCATTATTCAACAACGAATTAATGTTTCATTGGCAGTGTCTTGTATGATTTGACCCGGTATTTGTATATGTCCTATGTAGTACTCACTCACGTTCTTTATATTTTTGTTTTCTAAATTGTTTACATTAAATTAAAATAAAAAGAATCCTAACATGTTAACATAAACGGTATTGTTTGGTGGTGACTTATATACGGAGAGAACTTCAGAATAACTTTAATATATGCAATTATCAGTAATGGACTATCTATGAGTAAAATTATTCATTATCAATAGTTAATTTTCACCATATATCTTTAACTCAATGTGGTAGTGTATAAGATAAAAGCTCCGATGCACCGTCAACGATTACATGATCTAGTACTACTCTACTTACAGCCATTTCATTGGTATTATTAGCAAATTTCTCACTTCTTCCCAAAACAATTGAAAGATTAAAGTAAAGACACGATATGGGATCTCACTTCTTGCTATGGCCAAAATATGCTTTTTTTTTAGTCTGTCAACTATCCAATATAGATTTGAGAAGAGAGAGCATCTAAGTAGTGCTACACTCATGACTACTAGTTAGCTAAGAAGTACTTTAATTTGCACCACATGCTATAGCATAACAAATTATTTAATACTTAGTATTCCTTAATGATAGCTCTTAAGTCAAAAAATAGTATAGTATGTAATAAATAGTATTTGTTTAAAACATGTGTTACAAATAAGTGGGTGAAAGTTAAAAGGTGATGATTGAATTTGTCACTTTATACTAATCTAAAATGAGTCTCGGCTACACAACCGTGATTAGTCTGTAATAAATACTAGGCAATTATATTTACAAAAAAGTTATTTCATAGTACCAAGTTGTTCTTACGTGGTGGTCGTCCGCCCATCTTATATTTAGTATTTTTCAAAGCATTTAATACATTTACATTATATTGAACATCAAAATTGATGATTAATATTATCAAGATTTTATAATTACAAGCGTACGTATTAAATATTCATTTTAAGTTTAAGGTTATTTTTGCCATTATTCAACTAATTTTATTCATTTTATAATTAGTCAAACATAATAATCTTCGTTCAGCTATTAATTTCACTATTTTAACTAAACAATATAATTACATTACTATTCATTTTCGAATATTAACATCGCTATTACTATTACAACACTACAATGAAACAAGTCCTAAAGTTAATTTTATTATTTTCCATCAATTATCCAGCTTAACTCACGTTAAATTTCAAGGTTTTTATAATTATAAAATCAAATCCGAAGGATTTTGTTATATTTTCAAAATCACTAGAGATTTTTTCAAAAAATAAAATATAAAATATAAAATTATTTTATGATATCCGAAAATCATAACTATTCTTTTTACGAATAAATTATCTTCCTTATTTTTGTAACCCCTATATATTGAAGATTTTCACTACTTTAAAGGAAGATCCAAATCTTCCTATTCTACAGGAGTTTGTTTTTTCCTCCCAATAATCTTTTCCTAGGTAGAAGGAATGTATATCACCCTAGATTTAATTCTATGTTCATTTTGTTCTACTTTAGATTTGTGTGAGTAGTGTTTATTTTATTTATTTTAGCATGGTTCACCATGATTATGTTTTAAATTTGAGACTTCTGTGATCAAAATCTAGAAAATTTGTACGTTCAACATTCAATTTCTACAAAAAAATTTGTCAACTCGGAAGAACCAACTCTCTAATTTTAAAGTGCAAAAAACATCTCTCATAAAATTCTAGTTGTACCATTTGTTGTGATTTATGTTTCCTTCCCTATTGTTAGTCTAATACAATAATTTTGTATATTATTTATTTTCTGTAATAAGTTATTTGTATTTTGATTTTTTATATCAAGTGAACTATGTATTTGATGAATGAAATTTTAATTTGACTGTTAAAAATAAATGGGTGATAGCCGTTATTAGTATTTAATCAGTTCCTAGCTCACATATTAGAAAAATAAAAAATAATAACGAAAAATCGGCAGAGCTTAATACGTGACTTACTAAGCTTTTCATGAAAAATTAGATGAAAAACCAGATTATAAAATGGTAATTTTTTTTTGTTTTTGTTTTTGTTTTTACTCTCTTTTTCTTATTCTTTATTTTTTTCCTTTAGTTAAATTTTGTTAACGGAAAAAAAAAAAATCAAATAGGCGAAAGGACAAGCAGCCAGCCATGGCCCTGGCCAGGAGATAAAACAAGATAACAAGAAAAAAACAATCACAATTAGGGGTATGCTTCCCCACGTGAATCCGACAGTCACTCCTCTGCACGCGCCCAGATCAGGCTGGTGATTCGTAGACACATGGGGCAGTGAATTGACGCGTGATAAAGAGCGAGTGGATGAAGCAGTAGGCTGACTTTGAGTGTGGTAAGTGGAGAGTCATAAAAGATGGCGTCTTGTCTGAGAGAGAGAGAGAGAGAGAGAGAGAGAGAGAGGGGAAGGAGAGAGAGAGCGAGGGAGAGAGTTTTTGCAGACGGAAGCCTTAGTCGTACGCTTTTCTTTCCTTTGACGTGCACACTTGAGCCTCAAAAGCCTTATATTTTTTTTTTTTTTAAATTTAGGTTTATATTATTATCGTTAAATATTTAGTATGTATGTAAACATATTTATTAATTTTAATAACTGTATTAAAATATATTAAGCATATAATTTTTTACATTTAATATATAAAATTTTATATTTTGTATATAAACATATATACTACACATTTTGTTATAACAATTAATAAAAGAATATTTATGTAAATTAAGTCTAAAATTTAATCATCTTTCTATAAAGTTTTTTTTTCGCTTGTAAAATTTTCAGAATCTTATAAAATAACAAATAAATATATTATGGCCTAGCTTTCACATTAGAGTAGGGTGATTTTGAGTTAATTTTATAATGATTCCTAAACTATATTATACCACTTTAAACCATGAATTTTTAACTTAAATAGAATGTTACCTGGACTATATTACTTTTGCATTGTTGGCCATTAAGTTAAAAAATTTTGAAATTCAAAACACTTGGTGATCAACTCATAAATAATGAAAACATCTATAGAAGTTCGAGAGTCAAAGTTGTGGAAAAAAAAATATAATTCTAGGGCTAAAGTTACACAAATTACAAACCATAATTCAAGGGCTATTAGTAAAATCAACCTTTCGTTTTTTTAATAAAAGTTAAAAAGCTCAATTTATTTATTTATTTATTCATTTTTAATTATTTCAATTTTGAGGTATAAAATGCTCAATATTATTTTGAATGTAAAGTCCTTGAAGGGATATTAATATTAGCTGTGTTTAGATTTATTTTTTTTTGTTAGCATATAAAAAACCGAAACAATGGTCATTTTTATTTGTGGCCCATGAATTATGGCTTTTGTATACTGTATACTCTTTAAATCTAATAAAACCTCAGTAAAAAAACAATGGTGCAACATATCAAAGTTCAGGTATGTACAATTCAACTATGTACCATTCATGCGAAAATTTAGACACCAAAATATTAGAACATCTATAATTGAGGGATCATTTGTGAAATTATTATCAGTATTATTATTCTTTTTGGTTTACAGTGGATTTGAATAGCTTTTAATGCAAAATTAAGTAGGAATAATAGTACCCAGCAAAAAAATAAAAAAAGTAGGAACGATATTAGACACCCAACTTTTATACCACTGAGGATAAGACAAGTGCATTGCTATATACAATTACTAATATATATCTCCTACGTATAGCCCTTAACAGGGTTAACGATATTAATAGCCCTTAATTATAATTATCGTATCACTTTGTTATGTCAATTTTTAATTTACATAATAATAATTTTTGAATTATCTAATTGCTTCATTTTGTTATAATCTATTAAATAATTAATAGAAATAAATCATTACAAAATACACAGTTTAATAATTATGGTTAAGAATAAGATTCTGATTACACAGTAGATTACCAAGATTTGTGCAATTATGTCTACTAAGATTTGTGCAATTATTACATTAATGACCATTTTTTTTAACAAACTGTTAACTTTTTAATATAAATAAATCCTGTATAAACACACAGTTTAATAATTATGACTAAAAACGAGATTTTGGCTCATAGAAGTAGATAATACTCAATTATACACTTTGTCCAAGAATATTTTCTGTTTAAAAATTAACAATATGTGATAAAGGAATCATTTCTATAACAATTACATAATTTAATGGCCATTATTATGTAAGTTGAAAATTTAGAACGTAAAGTAATACAATAAATATAATTAAAGGGTTATATTCATGAAACTTATTAATTAATCCTTTATTACCAAGAAGAAATAAACATAAAACAAAAATAAGCAAACACACTGGCTTATAATGATTTAATGTCAGTGTGAAAGCGGCATTCATTTTCATCTATTATAGGTTTTCTATGTGATGAATATAATAAAAATTATAAGAATAATACTTAGTATATTTTCGTTAATGTAATTAGACTCCATATATCTAACATATATCTAACAGTACTTGTATATATTGATAACAACATAAATATTAATACCAGATAGTGTTGATCAACAAATTAATTATCTCATAATTATATCAAAATAGCACAATATACAAATGTGACAAAATCTTCAAAAAATCAAGTTAAAAAGGAAAGATTGGACTTTGGCAGGAAAAGCTTCAACCACGTTGGTAGCAGCTTAAATAATTTTTTATTATTTTTATTATTTATTATTTTTTTATTTTTTCGGAGCAGTTGTCAAATGGCTTAAAATCTTGAGATTTTTCTTTTGGCTACTAGGGTCGTAGTGCTAGCCAGCGGATCAAACACAAGCCCATAAAGAAAAAGAAACCCAAGAATCGGTAGTTCCTAAAGTGAATTAACATATAATTATGGTGCCAAACATATTATCAACTAATAATGACATCCTAACCACAAACAACAAAACATCTAACATGATCTAATTAAGCTGTTTTTATTTGTTTAATTCATGGTCAGGTAACCCTCCTCCACCCCAATTTCTTTTCTCTAAAGAAATATTGGCCATTCTGAGGGGAAAAAAAAAGAAAAAGACTAAATAACCTTTTAAATTGACCATACTGTATCTTCTTCCACTGTCAATGTTAAACTGTGCTTTTGGGACCCTTCCACACATTGTTGTGGTCTTGTACATGGATCATGGATGTGGTGTCCATTAGAGCTTAAAAAACTAATCATTTTGTGAGCCCCGCAGCTGAAAGATTCATGACCCAATTTGGCAAGGGATTATTGGCTTTGGCTACAGTATTCAACAAAGTCAATTTATGTTTGTCCCATGAAATATTTTATACTAGCTAATTTTAAACTATTTTTGGGATTCAATATCAACTGTAGATTCAAGGTTGATATAGTGCTTTCTTTGATCCTCTGCTTGTTGTAGTCTATTTCTGCTTTCATGCATTCTATTATTGTCAAGGATCCACATTCATGGGAAGCGGAGCATGGATTCTAAACCCTTCTCTTAAATTTAAGACACCAAAGCACTAATAATAATCATCATCATCATCATTTCCTTGCATATATAGCAATACTTTTCTCCCATTTTCTTGTAAATTGGCTATATGAAATTATCATTGTTGTACTCTTAGTGGTGTAAAGCTAATCATGCCATTGGGGCCATTATAGAGAAAGGATTCCAGATTCAAGCTAATTACTCACACAAAATGAAGAGAGAGATCAGATTTGATTTGAATTTAGCTTGCATCATATCAAAGGTAATCAATAAACATAGAAGTAGTAGCGTAGCAGCCATCTCATCACTACTATAGTCTCTGTATCAGTATAAGTAGTACGGTACACGTAACAAACACGTAAGCAAATTGTCACTAGCTATATGACGCAAATAATAATAAACACATAGAAAAAACTTTTGTTACAAAAAGTCTTCTCAATACTCACTCTACAGTGATAGAAGAAGGTGGAAATTAAAATGTTTTCAAAGCTCTCAGCTCAGACTATGCGCACCCAACTTTTCTGTAGACGAGGATTGTGTTTTTGATTTTGTAGTACTCTAGTACTATTCACAGTGGGTGGTTGCTTTAAGGATTCAGAAACATGAAGCAATTGATTGTGTCTTCTGTGACTGTCATCCACTGCCTTAGATCACTAGAAAACCTTTTCTCAAATTTTCACATAATAACTCAATATGGGTGTGTGTGTGTGTGTTTTTTTTTTTTTAAAAATAATTTTTTGCACATATACGGACTTGACCAAAAGCAAAGTAGTTCCCAACTTGGTGTAGTGACAACTAGCTAAGCTAGACCCCTTTTGACTCGCCCAAAACCAAACTCAACCACCCTTTTCTAAAGACCGAAAAAAAATGAACAAGAAAAAAAGAGGGGTGAAACTGGAATATCCACTTGACTACTGCAAGTAAAGAGATATCATCAAGTGTTATATATGGATTAACCAAACCAGTTCATGAGATCATTGAGATATGAAAATCCAACTATGTTTTCCTGATGTCCATCATGATCATCTTCGTAATGGATAACTTTCAAAAAAAAAAAAAAGGTTACAGCCTCATTTGGAAAACTCTAGTACTATTGACCATCAATGGAGTTGAAGAGTACTGCATGCATGCATGCAAAAGTACTATAATTAACTAGCAAGTGAAAAATGTTCACCTTAAAGGATTTTTTTTTTTATAAAAAAAAAGTTAAAACAAGAGTCAACATTTGTCCAAAATCAGCAAAATTAGATCAAGATTTTGTAACAACTAAAAAGGCATTGTACAAGGAAAACAATAGAGAAATTAAGGATCAACTCTTCAAGTAAGAAGACAGAGGAGAAGTGTTACATGTACCCTACAGGGTCTAGAGCTTTCTTGATATGTTCCCTTAGTTATACTTGGAATTGGAGCCCCTTATATGGAATGGAAAAGTGTGTAACTAAAGGAATTTTTTTTTTTTGATAATAACTAAAGGAATATGAAACTGTAACAAAGTATTTTGTAAATAATCTTGTCTTATATAAGATGCCAGGGGAAAAGAAGAGGAACTTGTTCTGTTAATTGGATATGATTTAATCTTTGCAGGTTGGATTGTTGCTGCAGTCACAATCATGGCATTTTTTGGGGAAATACCACTAACAGGTCCAATAGAATCACTTAGTTTTATAACGTATTGTGTAACCGAACAGCCGAACAGTACATTTGTCTTAATAAGCTAAGGCCAAAATCTGACACTAGACAGTAGCTTTAAATAAAGCATAATGATAATTTTTGTGTAGGTAACAGGAGTTAACAAAGACTCTAGTGCATGTTAATTATGAGTTAGTATCACAAACCCAAAATTACATAATAAAAGCAGTTAAAGATGGGAAAATGCCAAGAATTAAAGAGAATGGAAAGGGGGAATAAAAAATCAAATATAATTGACATTGGTAATTTCATTTCATTCAGTTTGCGTACATCCTTTAGAGGAAGTGAAAATGATGTAGTGCGTAGAGGTTGAGGGTTCATGGAATGTTGGGAACTTCTAAGAGATTTCGAGGTGTTTCGGTGACTTGAATTTTGGCAATTTTTCACAAAAGTTTGAAACAGGTCCAATTATCAGGAGTCACAGGCTTTGCTCGTGACTTAGGTTCTTAATAATCACCGAAATCAAGCATGTCACTGAAAGGCGCAATAGTCACATATTTGTGATTATTTACGTGTTACTAATAAAGACACTCAGTCGCTAGAAATTGTGATATTCCTAAAAAAAGTTATTTTTTAAAGCACTTATTTTAGTCTAAAATACTCCTAACCAGGTCCATTGACTATAAATCATGTCGAATATGTAAGAAAAGACATTAGGGACTGACAACTTTTCCATTCCAAACTGAATCCAAACATAGGCTAATCAGGACAATTTAATCCAATACCATCCTTTATCCAATGTGCCAAACGCAATAGTCATGTCAAATGGCTTACGCCCTAATGGATCATTGTATACTCTTAATTTGTAAATACATCTCAAAAGGAATCATGACTCAATTTTATTTTTTTTTCTTTTTAAGCACAAAAAGAAAAAGGGCAAAGAAAATTCAACATGATGATGATTCTTTTGTGGTTTTGAACCGAAGGGAGATCATGAAGTTGCTCTTTTGATTAAAGTTTATTCAATGATTCATTTGCTATTGACCTATAACGTGCTCTGGATGGACTACATCGACTATCTTACTGCAGAACTTCATAAGCAAAATTTTGCATGTACTACTTATCAAATTTCAAGATTCTCTCGATGTAATTCCGTTTAACTGTGCGGAGTTTTATTTTAAATATATGATTCACTGTTTCAAATGTACATACTTAAAAATTCTATATTATTTGATTATGATACATCTCTAATTTTGATAGTTACCCAAATTAGTTTTAAATTTACAAGAACTAGTGCAGTAGATGTTGTTTCTGAATTGAAAACAATAGAACAACTGAAGAACACAATAACGCTGGAATATTATTAATAAAGTTGATAACGAAAGATGAGTACAACTTATGAAACAAAAAAGGTCCTAAATAGATAATCCTAGGTTAGGAATCGGAAACGAATTGAAACGTGGAAAAAAAAAAATTTTAATAAAAAGACTATTCTAAACAATAACAAATAGGAGACTAGTAACAAAACAAGTAACTTACAATAAGTAACTAGAAACAAGTAATTAAATAAAGAAACAATGCCATGGACACTCATTCTCTTATGACCAAATACCACTTTACACACTATATTCTCATTGATCCAAAAAGTTCCCCTTGTTTTTTAAAAAGAAGAAACAGAATATCTCCTCCATCTCTTTTTGGTCAAAACTAGCTTTTATTTTCTAAAAAATCCCAATAATACACCCCTTAATAATGTTTAAAACTAATTGTTATTTCTATTATTTTTTATTATTTAAATATTTAGTAGTCTTTGTCAATGGTTTTCTTTTTTTGTTCTTTAATTATTTGAGATTTTTTTTATAGAAGAATTCTAAGTGTTCAATTGGTTTGACATTTTGAGTTTAAATATAAAATCTTTTAATAATATGTTTGGCTACAAGGATAGGAGAATAAGAGTAAAGTCTTAAAAAAGTATTTAAAACTTTTTTTAAAGGAAATAATACATTTAAAACTACTAGTTTGACTAAAAAATCTGAGAATAGTAATACTTCTTCAATTTATGAGAATAGATAGTGTGAAGTGGTATTAGCCGAATTAGAAAATTGTTTTTGGTAATATCCCTTAAAATAAAGTCAAATGGGTTTTATTGCGAAATGATCGAATTTTGGACTAAGTAAATGTCCCTTTTCAAATATTATAGCAAAATAACCAATATATCAGTAGATATACAGTGCAAAATGTGATGTATCTAGTTGGTATATAAATATATATAGTAAGGGTAAAAATACATATACTTAGTTATTTAGCTATAAAAGGGTGTCTTATAGAAAAATAACTAAAATTTGGGCTCAGTTTAAGTAAATGTCGATTTTTCAAATGTTATAGCAAAATAACCGGTACATTAGTATATGTACTATGTGTAAAATATTATATACCTAATATAAAAATTCATATACTTAATTCATAAACTAAAACTGATACATAAATATATGTATCAAGTGAAAAAATACATGTACTTTGTCATTTAGCTATAAAAAAAGAAAAATAGATATTTATTAAAATGAAGTATAATTTTCCAAGTCTGCTCTTCCAAATAAGCTAGGGTTTGTAGCACTTTTACCTATATAAAAAAATAATTATAAAAATAGGGTGCGTCATGTTTTTCCATTTCTGTACCACATTGTTTTAGAAAACTATCACTTCTTAAAAAGTATTTAGAAAAAATGTCACTTTTAAAATGATTATTAGATAGCAGTGTCCGAAAAATGGTTTTTAGTTATCAGTTATATGCCAGTTGTAAATACTTTGGATTACTAGTTATCAATACTCGAAAACCGGTTACAACCTATTATTTTTAAAAATGGTATTTTTCTAAAAGAAATTTAAAAATACATTTCTAAAAAACACGGTAGGAAAAACTAAGCTCACCATATATTTCCAATTTTATTCTAAACAGGCGATGGCCTAATTTCTTTTCTCAATAAGGTACTATGACATGTCCCGGGCCATTGGGCCTCGGTTTGGGTTGTCCTACGTGAATACCTGGAGTAAATTAGGTTCAGTACAAGTTTAAGAGAGCAAGTTTTCCCTTGGCAGTAATTTTTTAATTTTTTGTTTGTATCAATTTTTCTTCCAAATCAGCTCTTAATTTTCTCCAAATTGATTGAGATTTAAAGACTAACTTATTGAGTTTCTTCAACTGATTGGTTGATGATTCGGCTACCGAGTAGTTGCTATACTTTCTAAACATATTTATTTAACTACTACATGACAAATGTTGAGTTTTAGAACTCTATTTAAATAAGAGCCTCCACGAACCAGTCCTTTCAGCATTCCATAAAATAAAAATTACTTATATTATTCCTGAGGGTGTTAGGCTCAAAATTTTATATCCTAATCTTTTAATTAAGGATTGTTCATTGTCTTGAGTAAATGGCTCAGAATTTTATGTCCAATTTTTTTTTTTCGTGATTAATTAAGGTTTGTCCATTGTCTGACTAAATTTTGCAAATAACAAGTTGAGTTTTTCTGTCACTAACTAGTTAAATTTTGTTCGCTGTAAAAGGTAGTTTGGCACAAAAGTACCATATTTCCGAATATATTTTAGTTAGCTGCTATGACAGTGAATTGATTTTTAGAACTACTTAATTATTAAAGTCTCCCCAGTGTTCCCTACTTCTCCAATGAAACAGAGTACACCCCCAAAACTTAATTTTGTTCCGTGAGATTGAGCAATGGCATTTACGCTTTGAAAAATCGTAGTCCAAAACTGCCCTTTGCAAAATCAGGAGTCACAGCAAGTTCAGATGCAATTTATGCACTACCGAGTTCTGACGTTTCAAAAGGGATGGCAAAGCCAATACTTGTACACCTCCTTCACACTCCAATGAAAAAAAAAAAAAGAAAAAATCATGGGAATATTAACTGGACAGGTAACTATTACGATGATCTTCGAACGATAAATAGAAGGCCTTATTATGATGGTCTGGCAAACATTTCAACATTGTAACACTAATTATCCCAAAAAGGACTAGGAGAGAAACATAAAAATGACCATATAATTGGGAAAAATAAAGAAAGATCCTTCCAACAACTTTAGGAAAAGTTGGCTAAAACAGCAGAATAAGTACTTGTAGCAAACATTAACCTTCGCTTCTAAAGTCTAAACAACTTTCAAACGTTGCCAAAAAATTCTATACACAATAAGATAGCCTTACTCATTATCTAGTACTTGGACATGAAGCAGACATATCTCAGGATTCTCAATATGGCGGTGAAGGATAGGTTCCAGGAAAATGACCTAATTCAACAGAGAACAGAAATACTGTAAGTAGCAATAAAATAAAAGATTGGCAGCAATAAATATTTAATCCAAAGCAAAGTTACCTGGTGGGTGGTAAGGAGAGGCGTGTGGAGGAGGCGGGTATGGAGATGGAGGATAAGCTGATGTTGGCGGATAAGCTGATGTTGGTGGATATGGTTGGGGAGGATAGGCAGATGGCTGGGGAGGAGGGTATGAAGATGGCGGATACCCTCCCAAATTAGGCGAGTACGAAGGATAGGGTGATGGAGCTGGGTAGGACGTTGCTTGTTGCGGGTAAGGAGCTGTAGCGGCTGGTGGGGGTGTAGAGTACAAGGAAACTTGTGGAGCAGGTGGTGTTAGATACGGTGGGGCTGAGGGAGCATGGCTTTTCGCGGGTTTCTGCAGCAAAATGTAAACATGTGTTACATTTAAAAGAAACACAGATTTTACAATAACCAAATTAAACTTAAAAAGGTCTAACTTACGTTGGCATTCGCATAATGCAATATGAGTCTTACTTCTCCAGCATACCTTTGAGGATAAAAAAGAGGCTACATCAGCACCCAAAAGATTTCTACCCTACTTGTAAAACCCAAAATGAATTTTGATAGTCACAAAGCACCAGCAAACTTATATCCCCAAATGCCGAAAAAGGTGAACACTAAAATATGACGTGATATATAAAGCTTTATCCAGTCTTAGAGTTCAGCAAAATTATTGAAAAGAGTTATCCTATCCATAAGAGAAGAAACAACATTTCAATGTCTGAAAACAACTGACATGAGCATGCAATGATTCACACTAAAACACCAATTTCCACAAAATAAATCAACCGATTAAAAAGCAAATAGTAGTGAAGTTTGCTAAATAACAATAGAACTGTCACCCTTAAACTTTGGTATGATCAATTTTTCTCTTTAAATGCTGTTTTGTCCATCGACATGATAAAAGAAAGGCGTGTAGCGTGCTATCACAGAAGCTCATACCACCTAGACACTTTTCTCTTTTTCTTTTGTGGAACTAAACGTGGTGTACGAGCACAGATATAAAATGTCAGCGAGTACTAAAAGTCCAAAAAGTGCCAGACAGTTTACGAGTGAAAACTAAAACCTAACACTTCTCTCTTTTAAGATAACTATAATTTGGATGAAGAGTAGCGTAAATAATCATCTCTGATTAGAGCAATCAGTCCCTTTTTTTGGTTTTAGTTTTTAGTTTTCCTTTTTCTAAAAATCCCCTCCTTCTCAAGAGTAAAACAAATAAAAAGAGATTCTCTTTAAGCAGTTTACATG
Organism: Parasponia andersonii; assembly: GCA_002914805.1. Taxonomy (NCBI): domain Eukaryota; kingdom Viridiplantae; phylum Streptophyta; class Magnoliopsida; order Rosales; family Cannabaceae; genus Trema; species Trema andersonii. The sequence continues at coordinate 88,925 of JXTB01000431.1, forward strand.
ATAAGATTCTGCATTTGAAGCAGTAGTCTCATTATTAATTTTTTTTTTACCTGCCAGTCTTAGTCTGAAGTGGCCAAGGACTATCATCATAACCCTGAGAAAGAACCTTATGAAGTTGAACCCTGAAAAATCAAAATACAGCACAAAATCAAACCTAGGAACTCAATTACCAGAAAACAATCGAAAAAAAGAAAACAAAGAAACTAAGTCGAAATTGACTTACTTTCCGCTCCCAATGAAGTCGTCGTTACTGATGGAATTGCTGTTCCAAACTACAACATTCAACTCCCTAAGGCCTTCAATCAAAGTAAATACGAACTTTTCTTGGAATGTAGGATTTTTACCACCATCTGCATACACAACACAAATTCTTAAAAAGGGCCTTAAAAGTACCCAAAAATCTATCAAACAAGATAAAGTAAAATGGGGTTTGACCACAATTTCAGATCCCCCACAAATTAAAAAAAAAAAAACGGCGAATAATATAGCTTTATAGGCATATAGGGTAGAAATTAAGACCAACCAGTGCATGTTCTTGTACGGAATTTGGTGCTAGCATATTCAAGACAAACGTATGGATCTTGCCGTGAGAACCATTCTGTGTCCTTCAACTTGTTACACGCAACAACTACAGGACCCCAAAAAAAAAAAAAAAACAGAACCAATTAAAGAATTGAAAGAGAGAAAAGTTTGAAGAAAGAAGAAGAAGGGTTTTGATAAAAGGAAAAAAAATATAAGAAAAAGAAGAAAAAAAGGGGGCTAAGTAAGAGGATGAATGAATACCAGTAACTTCAAGAAGTAGTCCTTGAATACCAGAAATCGACATGGGAATCAGAAGAAGAGGGTACACAAAATTGCAAACCAAGTGAATGGGTTTTTGTCTTTGAAATATAAAGATAGGAGGATTGGATGCATTGACTTGAAAAGGCGTTCACCTTTTTAAATACCTAAAGGCTTTAACACCGCGTTTCTTTTGTCCTTTTCCTCTGTTTAATTTCCTAACAATATTCAAGGGCATAACGCGCTTGTGGTTAAGTCGGTCATTGCCCACGCCCGCTGCCCTTAACAACGATGACTCTTTCTTTCTTTCTTTCTTTTCTTCTTTTTTTTTTTTTTTTTTTTTCTTCCTTAGAATATAAGATACACGTGAAAATATAATTAATCACAAGCTAAGCGGAAGTTAAATCAATTTCAATAGCTTATAAACAGATGATGGGACATTACTCCCATCATCAACTACGAGAGAATTCAAAGAACAACAAAAAAAATAATGGGCTACCATATTTTGTTTCGACGAAATATGATAACATTTATCATCTTTTATTAAATCTAATAATTTAACAATACCAATAACCAATATGCCTTCAACAGAGTTACAGGTGCCAGAATTCACTAGAGAGGTAACAATAAGGGATGTATACTCGACATACAGGATTCGTGAGCCTCTTGTGTGAGTAAGATGCAAGCCTAGTCTCGTAAACAAAAGACTAGATTGAGAAATATAAGAGACCACCGAAAAACGACTTGATATGTATAGAACCACTGCTCCTAAATAGTCCCGAAGCATCATTCTGAAACCTATCGAGGTGACTCCATTGGAAATAATAGCAATGTTCAACTTCAAACACCTAGCACTTGGCGGTATCCAACATTTATCAACAACAGGAGACTTGAGAGGCAAGATCGACTAAGCAACGCACGGTTTGCAAACTCCTTCTTAATTGATAATTAAATTATGAAATAAGTAAAAAAGAAAAGCAATATGATATAAGGGGTGATATTGAAAATAAACTTGTTTAAGCCCATTAATATGAGAACCAAATAAGTTGAAGTTAACCCAAGTGCAAAGTACGTAAAAAAAGAAATCTAAATCCAAATTGAAGAAACATTCTACCTAGAATCTTCTTGCGAATCATTTGATTACTTAAATTATTATTAGAAGTGTGTAAAAGAAAACATGTGTAACTTAAGAATTTTTATAATTATTTATGTGTGTAGTTCTCCTTGTTTCTCATATAGTATAAATATTCCTTCACATTTGGATTCTAAGCATCAAGTAAGAAACAAAGTTTCTAAAAGTGAAGAGAAGAGAGAAAGAAGCATAACTTCTAGCGAGTGAGTGAGCTTGAAAAGTGAAGTTGAGAATTTTCACTTGCAATAATATTTGATTAAGTAATAAAACTTATTTTATTTCTGACAAAGTGGTATTAGAGCAATGTTGTGATTTCTCTTGAAATTTTAAGTATGCTCCGTGGTTGCAGTTTTGACTGATCTTCCACATCAAAAAAGAATTCATGAGATTAAGAGGACTAGATATTTGTTCCAAACATACTACTATTACATATCAAATCGAAGAGTTTGACGAGATGAATACGTTATGCAAAAATCAGCCCAATCGGAGCTCATACTAGTTTGAATGAGTTGTCGGAAGTTTGCTGCCACAAATTAAGCCAACTCACCGAGTTAAGCCTAGTCAGAGTCGTTTAACCAAGCCATCAGAACTGTTTAACCGAGCTGTCAGAGTCGTTGACCAAGCCATCAAAGCCATTGATCTCACCGATGACCAGACTATTAACCATCATTGACCGTTGAATAAGTGGTTGACTTTGGCTATTGATTTTGACTAAGACGATATACTAGTCAGTCTTAAGATTTTTCGTCGTTCTGGATCTATCTGTGTAGTTGAAATTTCTAAAAGCTCACTCTGTTAAGAGTTATGGCTATCGGCAATTTAGCATCTCTTCAAGTTCTACCACTTCAAGACAACAACTTTGATAATTAGACTATCAAAATGAAAGTCCTCTTTGGAGCACATGATAGTTGAGAAAGGCTACGAAGAGCAAAGGGATGAGACAATACTATCCTCAACATAAAAGGATAGTTTTAAAGATTCAAGAAAGAGAGATAAAAAGTTCTCTTCCTCATCTATCAGGCCTATGATGACGACGGATTTGAAAAAATCTCAAGTACAACCTCTGCTAAGAAAGCATGAGAGAAACTTCAAATTTCATATAAGAGAGAAGAAAAAGTTAGAAAGGTTTGTCTTCAAACTCTAAGAAGAGAATTTGATTTACTACATATGACAGAGACTGAGTCAGTTTCTGACTATTTTTCAAGAGTTTTTGTCATTTTGAATTAAATGAAAAGAAATAGTGAGAAATTAGAAAATGTTACGATCATATAAAAGATTCTTCGATTGTTAGATTCAAGGTTCGAGAATATTGTTACTATTATCAAAGAAACTAAAGATTTGAGAGTCATGATGATAGAACAACTCTTGGGAACTTTACAAGTACACATGAAAAAAAAAAAGAAACCAAATCTCAAGGAGCAGATTCTCAAAACACAACTTATAGAGAGAGAAAATAGCCAATGTAACGAAAGAAGTTAACGTGATCATGGTAGAAGATAAGCCCAAGGATAAAGACATGGTACAAGTTGAGATCATGGACGAAGTTAGAATTCTAACAACAACCACAATTATCATATTTGTAATTTCAAAAGAGAAGAAAGCTCTATAAGAGGTCATGGTAGAGGTTAAATGAATTCGAGGCACGAAAAATCTCAAGTTAAATGTTTCAATTGTCACAATTTTGGCCATTATGCTAGAGAATGTAGAATACCTAATAATAGAATTGAAGGGAAAGTTAATTGCGTTGAAGAGAAAAAAGAAGAAAATGGCACCGTGCTACTAGTATATAATGACAACAACAAAGGACAAGACAATACATGGTATCTTGACATCGGTGCTAGTAATCATATATATGAGTACCAATCAATGTTTATGGAGCTTGATGAATCAATCAGTGGGAATGTTTCTTTCAGTGATGATTCAAAAGTAGCAGTGAAAGGAAGAGACAAAATTCTAATCTGCTTAAAAAATAAGGGACATCAATTTATTTCAAATGTTTATTATGTACCCATCATGAAAACAAATATTTTGAATTTGGAATAACTCTTGGAGAAAGACTATGATATTCACTTGAAAGATTATAGTCTTTTTATAAGAGATAATAATATGAACTTGATTGCCAAGGCACCTATGTTAAGAAATAGAATGTTCTTATTAAACATTCAAAATAATATGGTAAAATGTCTCAAAATATGTTACAAGAATTCATCATGGATATGGCATTTAAGATTCAGGCATCTCAATTTCGGATGACTAGAGCTACTATCCAAGAAAGAGATGATGAGAGGCTTGTCATGCATCAATCATCCTGATCAGCTTTGTGAAGGATGATTACTTGGGAAGCAATTTAGGAAAAGTTGAATTTAAGAGCTTAGAAGCCACTAGAGCTCGTGTATACAGATGTATGCAGTCCTATCAAACTAAGTTATTTCGGTAAGAGCAATTACTTCTTGCTCTTTATTGATGATTTCTAAAGAAAGTCTTAAGTTTATTTTTTGAAGCAAAAATCAGAAGTCTTTGAAGCTTTCAAGAAGTTTAAGGTTGTGGTAGAGAAAGAAAGTGGTCTTTAGATCAAAGCCATGAAATCTAACAAAGGAGAAGAATTTACTTTAAAAGAGTTCCAAGAATTCTGCGAAGCCAATGGAATTCAACGCCTTTTAACAGTTCCAAGATCTCCCCCCTAATAGAATAGTGTGACAGAAAAGAAGAACCAGACCATTCTCAACATAACTTGAAGTATGCTGAAAAGTAAGAGATTCCCAAAGAGTTTTGGACAGAAGTTATTGCATGTGCAGTTTATTTGTCCAATCGATCTCTAACAAGAAATGTGTGGGGAAAAATATCACAAGAAGCATGGAGCAGAAGAAATCTTGGAATCTCCCACTTAAAAGTCTTTGAAAGCATAGCCCATGTACATATACCAGATGAACATAGAACCAATCTTGATTATAAAAGCGAGAAGTTCATTTTCATCGACTACAATACTAACTCCAAAGGATATAAATTAGACAATCCCAATAATGGAAAAGTAATCATCAACTGAGATGTAATATTCGATGAAGAAGATGAACGAGACTTTAGTTCTCAAACAAATAACTACAATTTCTTTCCACAATTTGAAGATAAAAAAACACTAGTAGAACAAGGAAGAAAAGTCCATCAAGAGGTCATTACTCCACGTTTCTCACTAACATTATCCACTCATGAAGATTCACCTCAATCTTTCTTAACTGAGAAGTAAGAAGAACGTACAAGAAATCTTGAAGATCTGTATGAGGTGACCAATAGACTCGAAAACCTCACTCTATTTTGCCTATTTGTTGATTGTAGACTAATGAACTTCTAAGAGGCTGTATAAGATGAAAATTAGAGGAATATGATGGATGAAGAAGTCAAAGCTATATAGAAGAATGACACTTGGGAATTATCCACTCATCCTAAAAGTCATAAAGCTATCGGTATAAAATGAGTGTACAAGGTGAAGAAGAATGCCAATGGAGAGGTAGAAAGATACAAAGCAAGACTAGTTATGAAAGGCTATAGTTAAAGAGCCAGTATTGACTACGATGAAGTATTCACTCTTGTTGCACGATTGGAAATTATAAGACTAATTATTTTTCTTGCTACTTAGAATAAATGGAAGATTCATTAGATGGATATAAAGTTTGTATTTTTGAATGAAGCTCTTAAAGAAGAAGTCTATATTGAACAACCATTGGATTATAAGATAAAAGGGCATGAAGATAAGGTTTTGAAGCTGAAGAAGGCTTTTTACGGTCTAAAGCAAGTACCAAGAGCATAGAATAGCCGAATTGACAAATATTTCTAAGAGAGTAGATTCACTAAGCGCCCTTATGAACATGTTCTCTATGTTAAAACTAAAGATTAAGACATTTTGGTCATATACTTGTATATAGATGATTTCATATTCACTAGAAGTAATCCAAGGATGTTCGATGAATTCAAGAAAGTAATGGTATATGAGTTTGAAATAACAGATATCAGGCTTATGATAACTATCTCAGCATAGAAGTCAAGCAAAAGGAGGAAGACATCCTTATCTCTTAAGAAAGCTATATAAAGGAGATCCTGAAGAAGTTCAATATGAATGATTGCAAATCGATAAGTACACCGGTGGAATGCAGAATAAAATTATTCAAAGATGATGAAGCAGAAAAGTTAGATCTAACACTCTTCAAGAGCCTTGTTGAATGTCTTCGATACTTGATATGTACAAGGCCCAACATTCTTTATGCAATTAGATAGTGAGCCATTACATGGAAACACTAACAACTACTTACTTCAAAGCTGCAAAGAGGATTCTCTGTTACCTAAAAGGTACAATCAATCTTGGCTTATTCTATTCAATTTCCAATGATTACAAACTCGTTAGTTACAATGATAATGATTAGGCTAGAGATACCGATGATCGAAAAAACACAACTGATTTGTGTTTTTCATGGAAGAAACTGCTTTCACCTGGGTATCTAATAAATAACTAATTGTCACTCTTTCAACATGCGAAGCTGGATACGTAGTTACTACATCATGTGTTAGTCAGACAATCTAAGAAGGTTGTTAAAAGAGTTAAACATGTCTCAAAAGGAGCCAACGGAGATTCGCATCAATAATAAGTCATCAATAGCTTTGGCTAAAAATCTAGTGTTTCATGATCGAAGTAAGTATATCGACACTCGTTATCATTACCTAAAAGAATGTGTTGCAAACAAAGAAGTATAATTGGAGTATGTGAGATCATATAATCAGATTATTGATATTTTCACCGAGCTACTCAAGTTTGAAGACTTCGCAAGATTAAGAAACTTGCTTGGTGTTATAAAATAAGTTTAAGGGGGATGTTGAAATTAAATTTGTTTAATCCCATAAGAAGTGTTCTAGGCCCATCAACATGAGACCCAATAAGTTAGAATTGGCCCAAGTGCAAACCTCATAAAAAAAAAAAAAGAAATCCAAGTCCAAATTGAAGAAGCCTTCTACTTAGAATCTTCTAGTATTAGCTAGATATTAGTTTTTTGCATCTGAATCATTTGATTACTTAGATTATTATTAGAAGTGTGTAGAAGAAAATATATGTGGCTTAAGAATTTTTGTAATTATTTATGTCTATGGTTCTCTTTATTTCTCATGTAGTATAAATACTCCTTCACATTTGGATTCTAAGCATCAAGTAAGAAGCAAAGCTTTCAAGAGTGAAGAGAACAGAAAGAAGCATAGTTTCTAATGAGTGAGCGAACTTAAATGACGAAATTGATAATTTTCTCTTGTAATAATATTTGAGTGAATAATAAAGCTTATTTTATATCCAACAAGTGAACTGTGAAAAATACATGAGAATTGAGTATTTTACAATTTTAAATTCGAAATTTGGACTTTATAAAATAATACTTTGAGATTACAAATTTTTAAAAATCGATACTTTAATTGATTTTTGGAGCAATTTCAATAACAAAAATATAAAATATCATTCATCAAAATTAGATTAGTTCTCATTATTTTTATTAAAATTAATGGTGTTATTATCATTTATTTATTAAAGGTATTCAAAAATCAACACAATATGTCAATTTTCAAAAATTCTTAATTTCATAATATTATTTTATAGAGTTCAAATTGTAGAATTAAAATTACAGAATAGTCAAATTTCAATTTTTCTTTTCAATTTTACCATATACATACATATATATATATATATATTTCTCTCTTAGCCCATATTTGGGACCTGAATGTGATTAATTGTTCCAATTTTTTTTTTACGTCTTCTCCATGTCTTACTAATTGAAAAACCGTCACATTATTCTGAAATATCATAGACATTTTGTAGGAAATTATTAAAGGAATAAAGTGTGGAAAATTCTCTTCTATTAATCCAAAAATGCCACATCACTCTATTTGCATTAATTTTTTTTTGATACGATCCTTATCTTGTCCTCAACGATTTTTCTAACAATTTGAACACCCCTACTTTCCTGAGCATTATTTCGGTTTCTCTCATTTTCTTTTTTATCTACTTTCTTTGTTTCTAGACTTGGACAATGATCAGAAAAGTGTTAATAACAAATTGACAAATTTATTTAGTTATTTATTTTTTGAAATCATAATTAATAATGCGATATCATAGACGACTATTAATAAGTGAAGAAAGAAAATACTCATTAAAGTTGAACTAGAAATTTCTATGATAAATTCTGACAAATTATTTGATATCACGTCGTTTAAGTTAGGAGTGAAGGAAAAAAATACTGTGAAGTTGTACTGTTGTAGAGTTGCCCTTTACCATACTCGGAGGGTGGTAGTTTGACTTTCGAGTTTGGATAGTTCGAACTTCGAAGTAGTAGTCGTATTGAGAAGATCGATAAATATATACAAAGATGCTGACTAAGCTTGAGTAGTGCTAATTAAGTAATTAGGCACGTATTGGACAATGATAAGCTTTAGTACCCCCAGTGACCGAGTTAGTGACCCGCAAAAAAGTTGACAATTGACATGGACCTACGCAAAAAGGAAGGCCACTGAAGCCGCGTTGAAAAGGTAAAAGACGTAAATAAAAATATAAACATGTGAGTTCGGGTACATCTTAAAGGTTAAATTACACCAGAAAAGCAAGGAATAATAAATAAAATACATTGTTTCTTCTTTTCTTCTTTTTTCCTTAGAATCAGTAAAATGAATTCCAAGAAATTCGGTCATAAATTCACATAGGACTTATTTTGCATCTTCAAATGAACCAGAACCTTTAAAATTACAAATGGAAGGAACGGATTGAACGTAATCCATTTTATGTACAGACATTTTTCCCAATCCAAAAGATTACTCGCTTTCGTAATCTTCGTCATCCCCAAATGTAAAAACAGAGGCATCAGCAGCCATCGCCTTGAACTCGCTTTCCGAGTTGGGATTTCCGATGCTAGGCACACTCACCCCAACATCAGGTTTAGGCTCATTGGTAGCTTTAGCCTGTGTAGAAACCACGTTACCAATAAAAACCTTTTCAGTCGCTTTTGTCAAACTCGCAATCTGATCGGGTTTGGACTTGATTTCAGAACTTGAGGTGGTAGTGACAACAGTTCCGCTGGCTGCAGAAGCTGTTTCTGCTAGCCGACTCTTTGACGAATCAGTTTCCTCTGCCTCACTGTCTGAAAACACATCGTCTTTATCTTGACTTCCAGATTCTTTAGTTTGCGTTGGGGTAGGGGCAACTCCTTCATTGGAGGAAGGATTAGATTGCGAACCATCATCTGCTTTCTGGGTGGTAGATTCAGCGTTAGGCATAGTTGCAACAGCACCAATATAATCTACTAAAACAACCTCAACCTGAAATCCTGGGGAAGGCAGTTTTCTCTGAAGAGATTCAATGCCGGATAAAATGATTAGTGTTAAAGTATGACCGTGAGAATTAAAAAGACAGAATGATGATCACGAATGAAAGTTGACTTCCTAAACTGTTCCTTCTACATTCACTTTAACTTGCAATTGAATCCAAGAGCTTCGGCCCATCACCAAATTTTCATTTGTAAGTGAACCAAGCCCAAAGGTATCTTTTTGGTTGGGGAATATATCTCAGAATTAGAAATTCCCCGTCTTGCAAAGCAGACCACCAACAATCTTAAAATCACTATAGGTGTTTACCTTGTCAAAACCATCAAGATCAGCAGTGCCTAAAATTTTTCTATTTTCTGTCATTGTTGTGTTTAACCAGCTGAAAAGGGTAAAAAAAAAAAGGTAAAAATTTCAGCCGCCAAATGAGAAAGCAATCAGCATTATAAAAAGTTTATGCAACAGGCTGCGGCAAAATCGTAATACCAGTAGAAATCTCCTTGGCGGTCATGAAAGTGGATTTTAAAGTCCCCACTCAATTCTGTTAGACCAGGCTCCCCAGGCAGAGCAAAGACCATTACTCCCTTCTTTGGAGCACTAAACCAATAATCTTCTGGCTGTGAACATAAAACACAAGCGCAAAAGCCAAAAAATAACAGAAAAGGATACTTCAGAACCACCAAAAGCAGTAATAGGAATACTGAGAAGACCATTTCTAAAAAACCGTTAAGTAAATGCTTAAGATAGTCAATATGACATACCGAAAGATCTTTGGTTCGTGGATGCTTTTTTGAGGAGAAGAGAACACCTACACATTTAGCAAACAATTTAAAAAGAACATGAAATTGTAAGTAAAATGGCATGAAAATCGGGGTAGGGCTCTGATATAACTTCAGCAATGGAGATAAGACTAGAGTTCAACAAGACAGCATTAAAGAAATTGGGGGGCCAAAGCCACAACACACCGTTATGATCAGAAACTGTAATAGAGGGCCTGATCCAATAAGGGCATCTATGAAGCCGGAAACCCCTAAGCATGCACCTATACAAAATTTACCAATATGTCATATCGGGTATTAAACTGAAAGGAAGCCTAGATATAACAAAACAATGAAATCACAACGTCAAAATCATACCTGCGTCCAGGTGGAATTTCTCCATTGAAGTATGTTAAAATGCGTTCAAAGTATTTGACATACCTCTACAAGAAAAGAAGAAAGAAATTTGCTAATCAGACAGGTCTTACGAAAGGACGTTAAAACATATTAAAGAAGAATGTGCAATTCCTTCAATTGTCATATGGAAAATTATACTGACAATCTGACTTGGAAGAACCAGCCCTTTTCCATCAAAACATCTTTTCTGGTTGTAGTAGTCCATAGACTCCTCGGCAGTTGGAAAGAACTGAGGAGACGTGTAAAATTATAATAATTAACTAACCAAGAAAGCTGATACGAAAAAATTTCCACGATATCCACCACTGAGCACATCATCATCTTTACCTTCAGATACAAAAGAAGACTAGAAATCATCAACCCTGTCCTCGCCATTCCTGCCTTACAATGCACCACCACAACATTCTCAATATCTTCTTTCAACCAAGAATACGCGCTTTGGCAAAATAATGTTATCAGCTGAATTGGGGGGCAATTATGATCATCAAATGGGAAACTGGCCACCTAAAGAAAAAATTCATTACAGCAAAATTTGTTGAGTTTCATACTCCATTCAGAATATCACACACAGTATAATGAACTTCAAAGAAAAAGGAAAAAAAAAAAATCAAAGAAACAAGTACATTGAAGCAAGTTCTGTAACACAGAAACGGCCATATTACTTATGAAATTGCTTTTAGTTTTAAGAATAAGTAGGATACATAAAATTTTAACAATATTCCTATATAATTAGGATACATAAAAGTTTAACGATATTCCCATAGAACTTAGTTCACTATCTATCTATATCGATTGTCTGTGATTTAGGGGACCTTAGTGACCAAGTTCCAGAATGCCTTAATTTTCAAAAGAGAAAAGGTTATAGTTAAATTCATTATCTTAGTAATATAACAGGAAAGCTCTCGGTACATCTATTGACACTCAGGTTGCATTATTGAAATTTAACAGACAATCAGCACATGAAGCATTTTAATTCTGATCACTTAAACAAAGGGTTCTTTAATCGTCTTCGCTCAAAATTTCAACCCTCGAAGTCATAAGCTCTATTTGTTGTGTTTGTTTAATCATTGATAAGCACATCGCACAAAGATGATGTAGCTATAAAACCAGATGAAAATTTGGCTATCTGTTCATGAGCCCAGTGTTTTCCCTACGTTGCATCTTCCTAAACAATTTTCGCAGCAATATAAAACAGTAAACACAGAGAAGTAAAATAAATAACTAGAGCCTAATTGATATCCTTTATCTTTAATCTTTTCTATGTTCGAGCTGAGAAGTTCAATTGCTTATTTACAGAATAAATGCATCAAAGTTATGTCCATAGCTTTCTCAAGCTCGATTCTAATCAGTAGTGCAGTTTAGATATCTAATCTCAAATATAAGTAACAGAACCTATCATTGGCCTCCGACTTAATGATACATAAAAAGCTCACCTTTCCTTCAAATAATGATGCATCATACAACCTCTCAGAACAAAGATTGTATACTTTGTACTTGCCCTGTACAAATCACAAGAAATATAAGAATATAACAAATTAACAATACAAGAAGAGAAGAAGACACACTCACAATAATAGCTTTGGAACTAAACACAACACAAACTACAATGTAAAAACATGTCATAACCAAAGATTATGTTCATAGAAGAAACCACACTTCTATCTCCACTAAATTTGCCAGCAAATGAAACTAAGCAGAGCTAGAACAACTTTATTGGTCAGATAAGCACAAAATTGAATCCATCTTAGCCTATTAGAGACTAACCAAAGCATAGTCTTATCCAGTTGTAGACTTCATGTATGAGGCATAACCACTAAATTTGTTTTTTCTGTTCTAAGTGAAATATAGATAACACCTCATGTTTTAAATTTTGCAGCCATACGTAGAGGAAAGGAAAAGTGAGGTGAAATTATTGGTAAAACTCAGAAGAATTCGATTTTTAGCAAATGCTTATATACAAACCCCAATACTTTACGTATTAATTATCACCAGAACCATCATACGAAAACGTAGGATATAGGTAACTGAAAATGTGAAATACAGGAGGATTGACAGTAAGCTTTAAAAGAATGTTGTCACTGATGTAATATGTATCAAGTACTATTACCTTGTGATGAGTTTCAAAAAACTTAATGACTTCTTCCATGTGATTTCTGTAAAAACCCTGCATATGACATAACAGAACTTTTTCTCATTCAAGAGGAATGGTGAAAAGTCAAAAAATGGATAACATGAATTTCTTGCCAACCTCAACATATCCAAAAAATCCAGAGCTCATATCACCAGCAGGGAAGCCCATAGCAATAACGTTTTCAGTGATATATGTCATATCCAAATCAAATCCTCCTTCCTGAAAGCTCAAGGCGATACACCCAAAAAATATGAATATCCGTCAAAGAAAAGAAACAGAAAATAAAAGGAAGCTGCCACAAAATGCTGAAAATTATACGGCAAGGGATAACTAAATAAATGCATAAAAGCCATATGGTACAGTCTGATACCACTAGTCCATATGTGCACCCATGTCCAAGACAAGACACTATGGTAACTGTAGTTACAACTTGGGACCTTGAAAAAGATGTTTATATTATGGTAAAAAATAGACATATTAAATGGTTTTTATACAACACATCATGTGCTTTTAGAAATATCCTAAAATAACCAAATCACTAGATTGGAGGAGCATAAAATTAGCTGGAGAAGGCAATGATGGGAATCAATTTCAACTTATCGTTAATCTACTTGAGTAAAGTGACAATAAGTAGGAGTAAAAATCACAACTAGAGGCAATAAAAACTAGCAACCCACCTGGTACCTTCTTTTGTTTTGAGAGACAACATGGCGAGCCTTAACCTGTACAGCCTTCACTGCACTCCTTGAAGAGTCAACTAACCCTTTTGTTATTGTTCCGATAAAACCAGGTTGCGCATCGGCTGAAGATCCATCAGAACCCTCAGCTGGAGAAGGAGATTTTGGAGACAAGCGGAGTCCTAACCCACTTGTAAAGCGTGCAAAGGTTGATTTCCCAGAATTTCCGGTTGGCGACCCATCTTGTGTCCCCACCAATGGCTGAGGAATTTTCAAACTCTTGGCCCATGTTGATAGTTTAGATGGAACATCATGGGAAGAATTATTTGGCGCTGACTCTGTGGCAGCAGGAGGTTGTGCCTCAGGAGCTTTAAGAGGAGGTAAAGTTGATGAATCAGCAGATTCCTTATCCATTTGACGATATGAAGATTTGCGAAAGAAGTTCACACACCTGGCATACACAGTACAACCTTTAGCAATACCTACAACTACAGCTGCAAAGAAGAAACCAAAAAATGATTTCGAAAGTAAACTACAACAAATAAATGACTAAACATTCCAATTCATATGACTCTAAAGGCCTATTCCCCCCACCCCACCCCTCCCCTCCACGCTATACAGCCCCCAAAAAAATTGAAAATCAAGCTTTCGCTTTTCTCTCTTGTTTTATTTAGGACTGCAAGAGTAACCTGTCAAACATGGCAATGAGAGCTCATAATGATTTGAGCGATTATTATTCCATATGTTCACATGACAAAAGAGAACAAAGGGCACCATATAACCTCAGATTCTCAGAGGATACAGAACCATATTGACTCTTGTCTAAATCAAAAGATAGGCAATAAATCCCAAATCTGACAGAAATATTATTTAGATTTCCTCTCACTACTATTTTCAAAAAACAGGTAACATAATGGGAAAATAAGTTCCAGTGACCAAAAAATGCAGTATCACTTACATCCCATCACCAACCCACAAAAACCACTTTGCATTCCATAACACAAGCAATAATAGCGGCCTGGATTGAGTACAAACGAAAAGAAATAAAAGAAGATTGATATATATATATATATATATATATATATTTACATTTGGGCACTCTGAGTAAATTGGTACAGCCCATTTGAGGTTATCAATACAAACACTGATCCCATTGTTGTTTTCCATTTCTGGCCAAATCATTACTTTATACAGGTTAAACAAAATAGACCCAGAGTTCTTATTTGTGATCAACACAAATGAGAAGGCAACCACTTTAACAACACTTAATTACACACATCCCAAAAGCATAACTATACATGCTTATATAATTATATCCGAAGCTGAAAATCACAATAGAAAATTCAACAAAGTACAAATCTATTAATGGATAATCAATCATTACGAATAAAAATGGGACCTCAACAAAAGCTGAGAGTAAAATCAAGCAAGTCAGATCTATAAAAGCAGGATTAAAATATTCAAAACTCACCCTAATTGAAATCCAAATTTGATGAAAGAGCCACGCAAGTGAGAATATCAGGGAGTGGACTGAGATTCGTCTAGGGTTTCAGACGCAGATAGAGAAGAGAGAAGAGAGAGCATTGTTACCCGGCAAGAGCTTCAGGGTGTTGGTTGCTACGGTCGTTCCACGTGCTAAGTTTGGTCAACACATTCAACGTTTGTGATGCCGTTTGATCGCATAATCCGTAATCAAAAGCGTCGCCTTTATCGCTATGGTCGGATGAGGGTTGGTATTTTGTGGACCCTACATTTATGAACTTTTGTTAGCTTACAGCCACCACACTCAGTTTCTTAAGCTGTGTCGTTTTGATGGATGGTATATCAAGACGAGTTTGCTTAGGTTCCTCTTTCAATTATAGTAGGATTGACTAAATAGGCGGACCGGGTCGATCTATCCCGCCCAAAATGAGCTTGAGAGGGAAAATAGGCTGGCTGGCCTAGCTCAGTTTAGAATTTTTAAAAATGAGCTCAGTTTGGCCCATAGGTTCGCCTCGGACTCCTATGCAGGCTAAACTCAGTCTGCCCCGAAACGGTCCAAAATAAGTTGGTTTGTTTTGACTCAAATTAAAAAAATTTAAAATTTTTAAAAAATGAGATTATTATTTATATAATTAGTTAAAAATAAAATTTATAACAAAATAAATAATATGTTATGTTTTTTTCTATTGATAAAATTTATAAATAATTAAATAAGCTAAAATTAAAAAATACATAAGTTGAATAGTTGATAAAAAAAATTTTAAAAGAAAAATTTTAAGAAAATTATTTAGAATTCGATTGAAATTTAAAAATGTGAAAAAATAAAAAAAATGTGTATTTATAAATATTGAAAAAAATTATATTTAAATTTATTTAACAATTTAAAAAAAAAAATTGGCAAGCCGGCCTAGCGTGGCCTTACCTCTAGGGTCGGGCTGGCCCTCGGGCCATAAAAATAGGCCGCGGCCTAGCCCGTTTGGCCCGACTCGTTTTGTCACCTCTAATTACAAGCAACAAAGGGAGAACCTTCCTTAAAAATTATGGGGAAAAAGTAATTAGAGCAATATATTCCTTCAAATGAAAATGAGATATAAATATATCCAAACAGAACCCCGAAAAAAAAAAAAAAAAAAAAAAAAAAAAAAAAAAAACTTCATAGAATAAGACTAATAATTTCGTTTTATTATTAAGAAGTTTGTGTTTATTTATTATCAAGATGTTTTGGTCCAATTTGTTTCATCCATTTCATTATGTTCAAATAGAAAATCTATTAAAATATGTATTTGTTTCAACAATTTCAATTTTTCTATTTAAATAATCTTTTGAAATATGTGCTTGTTTCAACAATTCAGATTTTTCATTCAAATAGTTCTTTAGTAATATCAACTATTTAAATATATTTTTTGTATCTTGGAATCAGAATGAAACATATGAGGCATTTTTGAATGGTCTATTCTAATATTTCTCATTCTAATTACAACTCATTCCGCTTTATTTCACTTCAAATGTCTCACCTAAGATTGGCTCAATATGATTTGAAAGTTAATTCAATGTAAGAATAGGCTTTTGTACTTTTAAAATAGTTGGATAACAATTTAAGTTCATGTAAAGTCTCTTTAAAATCTTAAAATAGTTTTTATTTATAAGCTTGTACCAAAACTAACCGTTTATAACTACTAGAAATAGTTTCTATTATTTTTAATAAACTGAAAGTGAGTTTTCAGTAAACCGAAGATACTAACTGTTGGTAGTGCTTTTAGAACGGACAAATTTTAACTGTAACATTTTTCTTCCTGTCATTTTCAACAGATCGAAAATTTTACATATTTTGGCTATTTCAACATTTGGCCATTTTTCAAATTTTGATAGTTTTCAGCGTTTTTCAAAAACTGATTTCTAAACTTGTTTTGAACATTTTAAAAATATTAGAAATCATTTTGAAAATAATATTTAGGCTATTACAAACTATTTTAGTTTCACAAGGATATTTAACAATAATTTAGAAAGTATTCATACTAAAATAAATTCTAGTTTATAAAGAGAAAATCTCTTTTAAGCATATTTTAAATAATCATGATTTCAAATATATTCGTAGCTTATTTAAACTTAAGAAATCATATTTTAAAGAATATTTTGTCTATTCAAATAAATTATTATTTTCTATTTTCAAACATCTATAATAAAATAACTATTTTAAGATTAAGATAGTTTGAAAACTTTTTTTGAAAGTATAAGTCAATGCAAAGAGAATTTATGTGCAATGAATGAACTGAATCAAATACAAGACTAAATATGAAATATACTCTATCTAAACATTGGTCTTGTATCTTGATTGTCCATCTTCAAGCTTGATTATAATAAGTCCAATATATATCTATCTTTCTTTAAGCTTGATTCCTTAATAAATTTGAGTTAGAACTTTTAATGCCATTTCACTACACACTCGAATTAAATCATTAGTACTAAATCAAATGCTTATTATTCTTAACATAAAAATGAATAAGATTGAAATCTTAATTTGTTAACAGAATTCACCTAATGTCCCTTCTAAAAAACAAATAAAGAATTCACCTAATGGATTAATCATTATAACAACTTTTGTAGAACTTTTGAAGAAACTTGATAACATTAATTGATGAAAGCCAATTCTTATTGTGTAATTTGAAATAAATACTTCTAAGCCCTATGGCACAATTCTAGTAAAATTATTTTCTTCTTAGAATTAAAGATAACACATTATATAGTAAATCGTCTTGGCAACAAAATAATTGAATCAACTGAATTTTATTACTTGATTAGTTTAAATTGACCAAAAATTAGTACAACCCATCAAGATGGTTTTTTTGGATATTTTTTTTTTTATAAGATGAACAGTTATTATATATTGCATTTTGAATGTTTATTCATATTGTTAATTGTGTTGTGGTTATTATTCAAACTAAAATTTAAATTTAAATTTTGTCACAAATTTGTCAGCAAACACCAATTTTCACCATTAAATTTGTAAAAATACCATTTTAAACTTTATAATATATTTATTTTAATAATTCTTTAAATCTAATCAAAACTAATAATCAAAATAGCAAATATTTAAAAATAATTTTAAAATGTAAAATATAGAATTATTCTAATATATTTTCACTTAATTATTAATTTTAAACAAGTTTGAAATATGAATTCCTTTAAAATAATGTTTATATATAAAAGAGTATTTTGATAAACTCAATTGTCAAAGTTAGTGTTTGGCTTAGAGATGTTGTCAATTTGTTATAAGTAATTGTGGAAATTATAATTCTATTAAATGATAGAATTATTATTCCACTCCACAAAATTTATGGATAATTTAGGGGTTGTTTGGTAACCACTTATTTAAATAGTTCTTTGTTTTTTTAGTTGAAAAAGTGGAAATACTTTTCAAAAGTATGTTTGGTTAAACTACTTTTGTTTTTCATTTTTTTTTTTAATTTGACAACAAAATTTTTAAAATTTTGAAAACAAAAATTTCTTACTTTTAAAATTTTTTTAAATAATTTTGTAGGAATGTTAGTATCAAAATTCAAACACATCTAGACTCCGTCACCATTTCTATTAATATTTTCTCTCTCATCACTATTTCTCTTGTAATTATCTCTCTAGTCTCATGTAAAAGTGTTATCTTTCTAAATATTTTAAAAGTGGTATTTTACAAAATAAAAATTTTAAAAGTTGTTTTTTTTAAAATAAAATTGTAATTCAAAATTTCTTAAAATATTTAGAAAAATATCACTTTTAAAACTTTTATTTTGAAAAATACCACTTATAAAATATATTTAGATAAATACCACTTTTTTCTCCTATTTTCTCATTCCTTTTCCTGTATTACTCTCCCTTTTGATTTTCACTTTCAAAAGTAAAAAGTGCTAGTTACCAAATATGTATTTATTTTTTTTTAATTTTAGAAAACAAAAAGTACAACATTAATACTAAACACATTTTTATTTTTGGAATGCAAAAAGCAAAATAAGAAAAAGTACTTTCATTTTTGTGTTTAAGAAAACAAAAAAATAAAAATATTACCAAACAACACCTTAATTAACACAAAATTTATTACAATCCAATTCTAACCAATTCCATTCTATTATCATTATCATTACCTTCTAATTCTATTTCCATTACCATTCTCGTCACCATTCATTCTATTTCATGAACCCGTTACCATTAATTTCTAACTTCATTTCCATTTCAATTACTATTCACATCACGATTCTAATTCTATTTCATAACCAAACAGGTTTGTCTATGGACAAGATAGTCGCCCACCATGCCTCATGGAGTGTCTTAAGGTAACCAACAAAAAAAGGTAGTCCCCTACCATGCCTCACGGAGTGTCTTAAGGTAACCAACAAAAAAAGGCAGCAGTGTGAACTGGGGTTGATGGCCGCTTCGGAATGGGGATAATCGCATATAGTCCGTTCACGGTGTGGTCCGGATAGCAAGCCCTATCGACTGTCTAGAGGTAACCGGTAGTCCCCAGCAGGAGGCGTGGGTCTGCA
Source organism: Parasponia andersonii (assembly GCA_002914805.1). Classification (NCBI taxonomy): domain Eukaryota; kingdom Viridiplantae; phylum Streptophyta; class Magnoliopsida; order Rosales; family Cannabaceae; genus Trema; species Trema andersonii. The sequence goes on from JXTB01000431.1 coordinate 108,169, forward strand.
CACCTCTTGCCTCCAGTGAAGTGTCTATCACCACTGGGTTTTGAAACTAAACTGCTAGTTTTCGAAACTAATAGCTCACTTAAACAAATCACATCCTAATACAGGAGATACCCAAAGGAAACTTCATGAGACATTACCATTTACACATATAACCTGCAATTCTTGAATATGAAACTTTCAATCATCATAAACAAAATGCAACCAACATCTATAATCCAAGAGAGCAACAATCATTGGCACATTTATATACAATTCATAGTGACAGTGAATGGTTAAACAGTATTTCAATTGTTTCTGTTTGGTAAATAAGTTTCATTTATCTACATAAATCACCATTAAATATAAAGATAACTGAACCATTCTTGCTATGAGAGTAAAGGACTGCACCAACTTGTACTTCACTGAAACAAATCACTTCTTCGTTTAGCGACTTCACATTGGTTGTCAGAGTTAGAAACTCAGCCATCATTTCTTGCAAGAAACTTAACTTGAATCTTTCCTCTTCCACACCAATTGGGATCCTCAATCTTCTCAAGCTCTGAGAGTCAATCCACCGTGCTGTGTTGCAGGAGCTCGCTTTAATGCTTTGACTCCAAATGGATTGCCCTTGCTCTGTTTCATTTACAAACATCAACAAAAAGAAAATGTGAACATAGCAACATCAAAGCCCCAGAAACCAAATTTTAGCCTAAAAGGTCAAAATTCACCAAACATTAGTGCATTAGATAAAAACTTTTCTCCATAAAAATCTTGGATTTTATAGACCTTGTCAAACAAATTCTAAGCTTACCACTCGGCAAGTTCCGGCGTTAAGATCACAGACAGGGTATTCGTGAGGGCAGCAGCTGTAGTGATCATCGCAGCAGGTTGCAGACTCAAGAGGACAACAACCCCATGCGAAGCAGTACTTGCCATACTCATAAATGCAGCAGCAAGTGTTTCCATTAGGGCATGAGTAGTAATTGTCACAAACAGCTGGGGGCTTAACAGGAGATGGAGGTGAGGGGCCTGGGTTAGGAGGGTTCTGACCCTTCTTGATGGGGTATGAGGGCTCTATGGCAACTCCACACTTGCCATGGGATGCCGAAGCCAAATTGCGCTCCAACCTTATGTATCCATTCTCTCCCCAGTTGGGTCCCCAGGAGTTCCTTATAATCCAATAGTCGACACCGTTTTCTGTACTGTAGCCAACAGCAGCCACACCATGGTCTAGTTGTGTTCCACAGAGTCCAGTGAAGACACCCTGAATGAATAAACAGATTTTTTTTTTGAGTGAAAATAAACAGAAAATTAGAACCACAAAAATTAGTTTGATCCACAATATGCTAAGATAAAGAAAATATGGTTAGTTTCAAACACTTGTTAAAAAAGTCGTAGATAATGAGTTGTTTTACTTGATCAAGAAGCTATAAGAATGTATGCACTGTAAGTTTATAGTCATTACTGAATTGTAGAGTTGGAATGCCCTGCCACCAGCTTCAATGGCAACACTAACAGGCTGATTTGCAACAGCCTTCTTCAATGAATTCTCATCATTTTCAGGCACATCTTCATAACCATCAATTGTCACAACATGAGCATTTTTCTACAAAATTTAAGAAAACTTAAGATTAGAATCAACTCATCTAAACAAATATGGATCATTCAAGAGAAATATTCTTCATTTAACACACACCCTGTATGTATCACATTGACCATCACGAGCCTTGTAAGGGTAATCTTCTTCAGAGTCAATGCCGCTGTTGTCGATGATAAATTGGAAGGCGTAGTCCATGAGACCACCATTGCAGCCCTGATTGTAAGATGTGTCACAATCCACGAGTTCTTGTTCAGACAAAGAGATTAGATCACCGGTTACAAGCTTGTTAATCCCTTCAACCGCAGCAATGGTTGAGAAAGCCCAGCAACTCCCTTCAAGTGGAACCAATTTGTTTCGTTAGTTTAGGGGAAAAAGAGAAGGGTAGAGACGTCTAAATAACAAATTGTCCCAAAAGTTCCAGAAAAAAAAGGGCCCAAAATTCAGAGAAATAGAGTGATTTTGACAATTTTGTGTGACAAAATTCACCAATTATACAAAACTTATTATCAAGCAATTCAAAGCAACCAAAAGGAAAGGAAGAAAAATCACTCCAAAAAAGAAAATTCTTCAAATCTGTCTCTTTAGTAGGAGAAAAGGATCTAATTACGAGGTAAACAACATAGACAAACAAAAACGTAAATGTTACTTTTGGGGTCAACATCTCCATGGACCATAACCAAATTAATTGCCTAACAAAACATGTGACAATTTCCACGATTAAAAACGATCCACACATCAGCATCTATCGACTCTAAATCACTTATCCAATTAAAGTAATTTCCAGTTCATGTCCAAAATCGGAAGTTTTTATCCTTTAGTGTCAACATGTCCATAACCAAATTAATTCTTTAAGAAACGATGTGCTGATTTCCACGATCAGAAGACAATCCATCATTCATGAACTCAAATCACCTGTCCAATTATGGTATCGCAATTCATGTCCGACATCCCAAATCCGATCATAAAAAGTCAACTTTCAAAAAAAAAAAAAAGAAAAGAAAATAAAAATAAAAATAAACATTAAAAAAAAACCTCACCGCACTGGCCTTGATCTTTAACCGGAGCAACAGCCCCCTCCTTCCTCCAATCCACGGATTTGGGCAACTCATCACCGACCCGGAAAGCGTACCGATCGCTCCTCCTCGACCCGGAAAGCCTTCCCCTCCGATCCATCTTGGCGCCTAAATACATGGCCCGGTACTCCTCGTTGGTCAGATCAGCGAACTTGTTCAACCCAACGGTGTAGGTCCTGTTCTCTCTATTGTGCTCATCAACGAATCTCAAATTGTCCTTGAAGATCTCGAATCGCTTCTGCTTCTCTCCCAGAGCGTTGTTAGCCTTTCCGTGTTTCACAAGCCATGACTCGTACATGGCTCTCATCTCCTTCTCTGTCCTCTCCGAAGGGACCTCCGTGCCGTGTTTGGCATTGTAGTCTATGATGGACATATCCGAAGCCCATGAGAAACCCACCAAGGATAACGCCGCAAAACACAGAATAAAGCAAGATCCACGATCGATCGCCATTGTTGAGAAAAGGGTCTGAAAAAGAATGAGTTATAGTTATGGAGGTGTGTATATGTGTGTATATATTTATAGGGTTGGTGAATAATAGGGTGTTATTTTAACAGGCTGGATTGGTGAAAATACGAAGAAGACAGACAATTTGGGATTGGCTCGAAAGAGCCCTGACTGGGTCGAAACACGTATGCTATGTGCTTTTCACACGTGTGATTCTTTTTTTTTTTTTTTTTAATTTTTGTCCTTTTCCCCTTTAGATCCAATTTTGTATTATTTATTTGATAATTGTCAATGGTAGTTGCTTGATAAGTAATTTTGTAAATATCGAACGTGCATTTAATATTCAAGCAAGACTATATAAATATATATAAAATATTTGACAGAACATAGTTCATGCATCTAGTTTACAACTTACCATTAAATACCTAAATGTTTGTGTCAAAGTAATACACCTTATCATTAAAGATTCTATTTAACTTTTTCTTTATTTAGAAATATGGAGATAATCATGTGTTTGTACGGTTAAAATAAGATAAATTTTATTTTTTGGAAAATCCACGGTGTCTAGAATTTCAATCATATTATGTAAATCTAGTTTTTATGTAAAAACTTAGAAGAATAAATGTCTATAAATCTAGAAAAAGCTTTTAGATTTATCATTTCAATATTTTACCTAAAAATTGTTTCTCTTTATGGATTTGTACGTAGAAAATTATTTCTGATTTGTAAAATAAGATTCTAATCTTGCTATTAATAATTTATTCTTTAAACTTTCTACATAAAAATTATTTTTAAATTTTTAAAATAAATTTCAAATTCTATACTAGAAACGTCGTTAATAATCAAATTTTAAATAAGGGAATGATTGAATGGGGAGGGAGAGACTCTTTTCTGATAATGAAGAGGTACAATTCACTACAAAAAAGGGGATTTAATAGCAGTTCATAAAAGATCATTGTTAAAGTAGTGTCGTAGAGACTTTCTCAGTGGTTCTGGTCTAACATCGAGAAAAACCGATGATTTTTTTAAATTTCTCAGCGATTAGACTGAAATTGTAGAGACTTTTATTAAAAAGTCTTTAATGGTAGTTTCGTTAGGACTGCAGTTAAAGACCATTAAAAGAGAGTCGAGACCAGCTTTATCTTCACTTCTTCTTCTTCTTCAATTCTTCCAGCAGCAATAGCCGAACTGGTATTCTCTGCCTCTTTCTTGCATGACGGCTCCTATTCTGACCCATTTTCTTGTCAAAATCACATCCATATAGCTCAAATCGTTCCATTTGACGTGGGTAAGCTTTATATGCTTGATTTTTTTTTTAAATGATTTGTTTGTATTTTAACGATTCTTTAACCTATAATTTGTTTAAAAATTTTACGATTAATCATTGCAATTCCCATGTAATGTGTAATCTTATTATTTTTTTGTGTGTATTTTTTGGTTGTTTTAGGTTCTAACTTGGTCGAGAATATCAATTTTAGCATCAAATTCATAGTATTGTTGTATTTTAGGTCACTTAGAGTCATTTTTTAAAATTTTTATTTAATCTGAATTGTTTTTATGTCAAATGCAATGATGATTTCATGTAGTTTTTAGTTGTATCAGGTTCTAATTTGAACAAGTATAACAAGTCTAGCAATAAATTTGGAGTATTGTTCGATTTTAGGTCACTTTGAGGTAATTTTTTTTATTTTATTTAAAATGTCTTATAATTATAGAAAGTGAAATAAAATATATGTTATTATATTGTTTTTTTAATAGTCATTAACAATTATTATTTGTTAATATGACCACATTATCATGAATTGCTTAATTTTGTTTAATTTTATGTGATGTTATTGTATATAATGTGTGTATTATTATTTATTTGATAGATTATATAATTACTAATTTTAGATAGATAATATTTTGAATTTACATAATTATTAGTTGAAAAAAGTTAAGCATTAACAAAATTAGTTAGTTGTTAAGTTACTAACTTTGTTGATTTAATACAAAGTATGAAATGAGATAAATTTAGAGGTTTACAAAGTTGAAATATGATACATTGACTTGGGTTTGAAGTATAGATTGGTAGTGTGCATCGTTTTTTGCAGGGGGTGAGTCAAATTTTAAGCGGAAACTATGTCCAATTTTAGTGATTAGTAATGGATAAAAGTTAGATAAAAAAGAGTAGATTGTTAAAAGAATATGAAGATAGGGTTGCACCTTTCCTAAGATATGCCAAAGAAAATGGTGTAGATCCTATATGACCCTATGTCCATGTGTTAAGTGTGGTAACATTAATTATATAAGAGATATGGATGTAAGTGAACATTTATTTTTTAATGGAATAGATATATCTTATACGAGATGGATATGGCATGGAGAACCCACACGTAAAGAAAATTTCCCTAACAAAAGAGCTCGAAAGGAATATGTTTCTGAGGAATACAAAGATCATCTGGTAGATATAGTTAATGATGTTGAAGAAAGCTTTGCTAATTGTCCGAATGATTCATGAAATTAGTGGAGAACGTAGAGAAAGATCTCTATCCTAGATCAAAAATCACGAAATTGTCATTCCTGGTTTATGATTTACAATTTAAAAGCTCATAATAGATGGAGCGATAATAGATTTCCTCAATTACTTTCATTATTAGGAGAGGTATTCCCAAAAAATAATAACATACCTACTTCTATATATGAGGCGAAGAAAACATTATGCTCAATGGGTATAGAGTATGAAAAGATACATGGTTATCTAAATGACTGTATATTATACTGCAAAGAATTTACAGATGCAAGTAGTTATCTTGTGTGCAAAAGTTCGAGCTAGTGACTCAAACTTAATAGAAAGAAACAGTTCCTTCATCATCATCGAGTACTAGGTTCGTGCATTCGGAGTTGCCTACACAAACTCCTTATCTTTCCCTAATATTGAAGTCTTTGTATTCAACAAATTCAAAATTCAATGTTAACTTCAATGTTACAATATTGATGGAACAAGAGATATGTGGGGTTGAGGAGCATCAATTTTATATGGGAACGGAGGACATAATATATTTCTCTCTTTTCCAAGTGATTTGTGCTACATGCATCTCAGTGTATATCAAGTAAGTACACTAATATATTTTCTTTTTCTTTTACATATTACATATTTTCTTAATTTACAGTAACATAATATATTTTTGGTTTCTAATTAGGTACTTGTATCATGAACTTTTAAGTTTGAAATAATTGCACTTACTTTAATTTATAGATCCTTCTATCATATTTAAAGTTTATGGTGCAAAGAATGATAGTCGTCCTCATGATCTTGTACAAAGACTTCATGTAGCGAGTAAAGGAATACTATTATTAACTTCTTATAATTTTGGATAAATATTTTCTTTCTTTGACTAACATATTATATATATTTGAGTTATTTATATTTTTTTTTTTTGTAGTTATAATTAGTTATATTGCTTTGAATAGGCAATATTGGATATTAATGGTGATTAATGTGACCCAAAAAAATATTTATTTCTTTGATCCACTTGGATCACGACCAAGACAAGATGCCCAAAATATCATAAATTGGTTAGTGTAGTTTATAATATAATATAGTTAACATATGTTTATCTAATTAATCCATTAGTAATATGACATGTGTTTTCTTTTAATGTATTCCAAATATATCATGTGGACAAGCAAAAAAAGGGATAACGACTAAAGCGGTATGCAATTAAGGTATGATTTATAACAATTATAATATGTACTAACTAATCTTTTGATGTTTATATATTTTCAATATATATAGTTCTCATCATAATCATAATGTCTATCTCAACCCAATTACGTGGAGCATAGTTTTTATATCTTGCGCATGATACGAGACTTGGTAAAGAATAATAGCCCGATGAATTATATTAGATCAAATGTAAGTATCTTGATACTTTATTTTATTTGTCCAAAAGTATTTAAGTTCACACATGTATTTGTGATTTTTAGTTAATAAATTTGATTTGTATTTATAAACTTATAGTATCGCGGTAAAGAAATTTATTCAGTGGACGACATCTATGAAATGTGTGAAGAATGAGTCGTAACCATAAGTAATCATCTATGATTAGTCTCGATTGGTTAGACTATGTTCTTGGACTTAGTTATTGATACAATTTGTCAGAATTATGTTACAAGTGTAAGTGATATGCTCAAGTATTAGATTATATTTCTAATTTATTAGCTTTATGTATGTTAGATTAGTCTAACCTTGAATTAAGTTAATTAAGTTGCAAGTAGTAGTGGTATTCGTATATTGTCTTACATTTGTTTATGTATTAGAACTCTATTTGTATATATTTATTTGTGAATTTGGGTATTGTATAAGTCGAATGAGACTGTTTATGTAAGTTTTTATTATGTGGATTTTGTAAATTATCTAAGAGAAGGGAAAAAAATTTCCCCTGAAGTGGGCCTTTAACGGCGATTTTACGTTAACTGTTATTAAAATGCACCACATAAATCAATTAACGGCAATTGTAACTGCCATTAAATGAGATCAATTACGACGATTCTTCTAGAACTGTTGTAATTGATGTATTTTCCACAACAGTTAATAATTACTGTTAAAGATGCCGTTTTTTATTAACATTTACATTAACAGCGGTTATTAATTACCGTGAAACGATTAATTATGGCGGTTGTCTCTGTTTGTAGTAATGATTATTTGGTCTTTGCTGAAATTCACAAAGGTTCATAGTTTAAGCGGTAATATTTATCTTTGTTGGAAAAAAAGCAAAAAAATATTAATCCATACAGAAAGAAATCTCTCCCCCTCGTAAACGGTAAACCGTTCTTTATCCCTCTCAAATTATTCAATTTATCTCCTTTAACATGTTTAATTCCAAAAAAAAATCTCCTTTAATATCCGCAATCAACCTATCTAGGCGTTAACACAAAAATACCTTTTAAACATCCTAATTTACAAAAAAAGAAAAAAGAAAAAAATAAGTAGAAGGAAAAATAATCTGTTTTGTCGTTTAAATAAAAAAAAGTTTGTTTTTTGTCGCTCCCAACCCATAATTTCTTTGGTATAAGGAATTATTTTATCTATCTTCTAGATATTGAATAGGCATGTATATTATTACTGGGAGTGTATTTGAGTTGTTGATATCTTTTTGTGATAAGATGTGTAATTTATATGTCTTTCATTGAATAAGCATGTTTATTATTACTGAGAGTGTGCTTGAGTTGTTGATATTTTTTGAGATAAGATGTGTAATTTATATGTTAAATTTGATTTTATCATCTTTCATGCTTATAACTATCATTTAATTCCACAAAGTATGCTCTTAGTATTAAAACATTACATAAGTGTTCATTTAATATCTACATAATAATTTGTATTTTAGTTATTATCAATATTATTCAAATTTGAAATTTGACAAAATTATACACTCTCAAACACTAGATCATTGATTTTATGAAAGCACCCTTTTTAAAAAGTAATTAAATTTAAAGCCAAATTAAAATTATTAACTAAATCAATAAGTATTTAAAATTTTCTTTGATTGAATTTCTTTTTGAATTTTAGTAATTATTTTTTTAGTTTTATAATTAAATGATTTTCTAGATATATAAATATGTTTGTATTTTAAAAAATTTATTTAGTAAATTTAGTTTTTAAAATTGTTAGAGAAGCTATAAATTTGCGATAAATTTTAATATGAATATATGTGTTGATAATAGAATAAAATAGAACGAATAAATCAAACACACTCAATATAATTATCAGCTTTTCAAAAAAAAAATGTAATTATCACGAACAAAAGTGAATTTTGTTGGCTACAAAATATCGTTACTTTTTTTTTTTTTTTTTCATAATATGCATTTACCGAAAGAAATGATTGATTTTTCTGAAAAATAAAAAATACCCATTGAGTTGAGCATGTCATTCGACCTATTTTTTTTAATCCAAATAATTCATTGTTTCCTTTTTTTTTTTTTGTTAACACTCTTAAATTCAATGTGAAAATCTTTATTGAAAGAACTAAGGTCAAGATCTAGCAACTTAGACCCTACATAAAGTAAACAAACAATGCACTTAATTATTGAGGGAAAAAGGCGGAAAAAAAAAAAAGAGTAATGCACCTAAGTACTCGTTTGATACGCAACATCATGTTCTTTTTTTTTTTTAAAAATTTTTTTAACATAAAATTTAATTTTATTTGACAAAGTTTCATAGACTTTGTTCCCAAAAAAATTAGAAACGTTTCTCGGTCATTTTATTTATTTGTTTATTTTTATTGATTGGAAAATAGTAATCATATATTACTCGATTTTAATGAGGTTTTTGCGTGCACTGCTCTCTCTCCCTCTCTCTACATTCCCTGATCATGATAATTTTTTATTTTTAATTTTCTCTCTCTCTCTCTCTCTACATTCCCTGATCTTGATAATTTTTAATTTTTAATTTTTTGAAACACAATTGTTGACCGTCTTTTTCTTTCTTTATTTCTTCTTTTTTTTTTTTTTAAAGAATTGAATTGCGGATTCCAATAATAAATTAGATTACAAAACAAACACCCAAAGATTACATCCACCCATGTTTTTCACTGTATTGTAGAGATTACAAATCAAGATAATCTCTCTTAGAGAGTTTCAATTTTTTTTTTCCCTTGCTCCCCAGCCTGGAGCGTGGCCATGGTTTCCTGATTACATAAGATAACGTAAAATTCGAATGAAAAAAAAAAAATAATCAAGTTGCGGGAGTAATAATCATCCCATTGATTTCATGGAAATCCTAAATAAGTTTTCCGATCGTCAATGATTCTATAAGATTTCCTATATGCCTATCGGATGAATTCTAACCTATTTTTCTTATGCATTTCAACCATCCAATATTAGATCTGTTTTGAAAAATAGTAATCGAATTGATTATATTTAAAAAAAGAACGGAATATTAGAATTTTAGTTTATTAGCTTTTGTAATTGTTTTGTACTTTTTCCCTTGTATAAATATTTGGGGTCCAGTTGGAAGCGTAACTTTTATAGTTTTATTTTTACTATTTTTTCTATTTGTTTCTGGGTTTTTGCATTATAGTCTAGATTTTGTATTTCCTTTTTTTGAAGTTAGTGAAGTGGTCAGCAACACCCCGAGGACGTAGGTAATTTGCCGAATCTCGCTAAATTTTGTGTTCTCATTTATTTTTGTATTTAGTATTTTCTGCTTTCGTTAATTTCAATAGCTAGTTGGTAGTTTATATTTAATATTGTCTTAATATTAAATATAAGCATTTAGAGTAGTTGTGCTTCCGCTGTACAATAAGTAGTATTAGAGCAACAAGTTCGCCCTAAGCTTTGTTTTGTAGCTATATTAGTAGAAATGTCAGAATCTTCGTCAACGAAAACGATGACTAGTAAAAATTGATGTGGAGAAATTTGATGGCCGAAATAACTTCGGCTTGTGGCAGTACGAGGTATTGGATGGTTATGTCAACATGATCAGGATATTGCTCTGGAGGAGACGAAACCGGAGAAGATGGATGATAAAGCATGTGAGAGGATCAATTGTCAAGCTTGTGATACGATCTACTCATGTCTTTGTAGAGAACAGAAATATCCATTTATGAGGGAGACTTCTGTAAGTAAGCTGTAGAAGGCGCTCGAGAACAAGTACATGAAGAAGAGCAATGAGAACTGACTAAACTTGATGACTAAACTTGAAGAAGAGACTTTTCTGCTTCCAGTTGAAGCCTGGTACGACTATCGATGATCACATTGATACTTTCAACTAGTTGATTGCAGATTTATTGAATTTGAATGAAACTTTCAAAGATGAAGATAAAGCAATGTTGCTGATTAAGTCCTTCCTGATGAGTTAGATCATCTCTATATTACATTGCTTTATGGGAAGGAAAAATTATCCTTTGATGAAGTGAGTGCTGCATTGTACAATCATGAGATTCGGAAGAAAGGTTAGAAGGAGAATAGGGACGTGCCAGCAGAAGTGCTTACAACTAGAGGACGTAGTCAAAGCTGTAAGCAGGAGAATGGGTAGATCTCGTTTGAAGGGAAGACCTGGTAAGGATGAATGTGCCTTTTGTCATGAGCAAGAGGATTGGAAGAAAGATTATCTGAAGTTACAGAATAAAGGTAGAGGCAAAGCTACTTTTGATGCATATGTAGCTGAAGTTGAAGATGATGAGTCAGATTTTGCTCTAGTTAGTCAACCGATGATGTCTCAGCATGACGAGTGGATTTTAGATTCAGGTTGTACTTACCATATGTGTCCTCACAAGGAGTGGTTCTTCAACTTTGAAGAGTTAAATGGTAGAGTTGCTTACACGGGAAATGATGAATCATGTAAAACAGCTAAGGTAGGTTCAATTCGATTGAAAAATCATGATGAATTGACTAGAGTTCTAACAGATATTTGGTATGTACTGAAATTAAAGAAGAATCTCATCTCTTTGGGAGCTTTAGAATCCAAGGCTTCGTTATGACTATACGAGATGGAATTCTAAAAGTCACTTCAGGCTCTTTGGTGGTGATGAAAGGTACAAGAAGAAATAACTTGTATTACTACAATGATAGTACAGTTATTGGATCAGTTGCTACGGTTTCTGAAGGTGATAAAGCTTCAGAAATTACCAGGTTATGGCATATGTGTTTAGGATATGCTGGGGAAAAAGCTTTCTTTAGTTTGGTGAAACAAGGCTTACTGAAATGAGCGAAGCCCTGTAAGTTGGACTTTTGTAAATACTGTATTCTGGGAAAACAGACCAGAGTGAAGTTCAGCACAACAATTCACAATGCTGAGGGTATTCTAGATTATGTTCATTCAAATGTGTGGGGACCTACCAAGACAGCTTCTTTGGGAGGTATGCACTATTTTGTTACTTTTGTCGACGACTTTTCCAGAAGAATTTGAGTATATGTAACGAAGAATAAGGATGATGTGCTTGAAGTTTTCCTTAAATAGAAAAAGATGATTGAGACTCAGATGGGTAGAAAGATCAAACGACTTCGATCAGATAATGATGGAGAATATAGGACTGATTTATTTTTAGGAGTTTACCAGTTTGAATGTATTATACGTCACTTTACAATCAGAAAATCACCACAATAGAATGAGGTGGCATAACGTATGAATCAGACTCTGCTGGAGAAGGTTCGTTGTATGTTGTCCAATGCTAGGTTGGGCAAAGTTTTTTGGGTTGAGGCAATTACGTATGTGTGTCATCTCATTAATCGTTTACCGTCAACTACAATTGGAGACAAAACCCCTCTTGAGGTATGGTCTAAAAAACCTACTAGTGATTATGATTCTTTACATGTCTTTGGTTCCACTACCTATTATCATGTGAAAGAATCCAAGTTGGATCCGAGAGCCAAGAAAGCATTATTTATGGGCATCAGCTCAGGTGTAAAGAGATACCAACTTTGGTGTCTAAGTTCGAGGAAGATTTTATTTAGCAGAGATGTTATTTTTGATGAGTCTGGCATATTGAAGAAGGTAACAGAAGACCAAGAGAAGACTATTAGTATTCTGCAACAGGTAGAGCCTAGTCGGCAGTAGGTGGAGTTTGAGAAAACGACAAGAGTAGTCCCAGCTAATGTTGTTGAAAATAGTGGTGACACTTATTGGCAGAGGAGGACACTGAAGATGAAGAAGAGGTTTCGACCCAAGAGCCTCAACAACAACAAGAATCAATTGTACATAATAGGCTAAGATGTAAAATTCGTAAACCTACTCGATTTGTTGATGTGGTGGCCTATACACTTCCCATTGTAGATGATGATATTCCTTCCACGTACAAAGATGCAGTCAAAAATTCAGAAAATGAACAGTGGAAGAAGGCAATGAAGAAAGAAATGCAGTCTATTCGGAGGAATGAAACTTGGGAGCTAGCTCAACTACCAAAGAATAAAAAGGTAATTGGGTACAAATGGGTATATGCAAAGAAAGAAGGATAACCTGATAAGAATGATGTTCGCTTCAAGGCAAGGTTGGTAGTGAAAGGCTACGATCAGTTGGAGGGAATTGATTACAATAAAGTATTTTCTCCAGTCATTAAACATTCCATTAGAATTTTGTTAGTCTTGGTACGCAGTTGGATCTTGAACTAGTTTAATTGGATATGAAAACCGCATTTCTACACAATAATTTGGAAGAGGAAATCCATATGTCTCAGGCAGAAGGATTCAAGGTTGCTAAAAAAGAAAATTAGGCTTGTAAACTAAAAAGATTACTTTATGGGCTGAAACAATCACCAAAGCAGTGGTACAAGCGATTTGATCAGTTTATGAAGGGTCAGAAATACACAAGAAGCGAGTTTGATAGTTGCGTGTATTTTCGCAGGCTACAAATTGGGTTTTTCGTTTATCTACTCTTGTATGTTGATGATATGTTGATAGCTTCGAGGAGTCAAGAAGTATTTAAGAAGTTGAAGACTCAATTGAATCAAGAGTTTAAGATGAAGGATCTCGGTGAAGCAAAGAAGATTCTCGATATGGAGATTAGCAGAGATAGAGGGAGAGGCAGGGTTAGTTTGACTCAGAAGCAATATCTGAAGAAAGTATTACAGCGTTTTGGTATGATTGAACAATCAAAACTTATTAGTACACCGCTTGCTCCTCTTTTCAAGCTTAGTGCATCTTTGTCTCCGAGTACAGATATAGAGCGAGAGTATATATCACAAGTTCCATATGCAAATGCGGTTGGTAGTTTGATGTATGCGATAGTGTATACGAGACCCGATATTTCACATATAGTTAGAGTTGTGAGCAGGTTTATGCATGATCCGGGTAAAGATCATTGGCAAGCTATGAAATGGATTATATGGTACTTATTGAAGACTGTAGATGCTGGTTTAGTTTTTGAGAGGGATGATAGACTTAGTTAGTGTGCGTTGGTTATGTTAATTCCGATTACGCTGGTGATTTGGATAAACGTTGATCAACTACTGGATATATATTCACATTTGCAAGAGTACCAATCAGTTGGAAGTCCACTTTATAGTCTACAGTTGTTTTGTCTACTATAGAGACAGAGTACATGGCAGTTACAGAGGCTGTGAAGGAAGCTATTTGATTACAAGGATTACTGGAAGAGCTAGAAGTTATTAAGGAGTATGTCTATATTTATTCTGATAGTCAGAGTGCCATTCACTTAGCGAACAATCTAGTATACTATGTACGTACAAAGCATATTGATGTCCGACATCACTTTGTGTGAGATATTATTGATGAAGAAAAGATACTACTTCAGAAGATTGAGACTGCTGAGAATCCTGCGGATATGATGACTAAGGTGGTGACATCGATCAAGTTCAATCATTGTTTGGACTTGATCAATATCCTACAAGTTTGATGGCACCTTTTAGCGCATAAAGTGGCGTTGCTGTAATGGATAGAGGATACGAAAATTGGGAAAATTTGGGTGGGATCTACTAATTCGCCAAGTTAGAGATTGTTAAAATTTTGGTTTGTTAGCTTTTGTAATTGTTTTGTACTTTGTCCCATATTGCTTGTGTATGAATATTTGAGGTCTACAGTTGACTATAAATAAAGCCTTCTGTAATTATTTTTTAATCATTCCAAAATTAGTTTCCCTATTGGTGAGGACCTTTATTCCTAAGGAACTCTAGAATTTTATTTTTATTCTTTTTCCCATTTGTTTTTGGGTTTTTGCATTATAGTCCAGATTTTTTATTTCCTCTTTTTGAAGTTAGTGAAGTAGTCAGCAATACTCCGAGGAAGTAGATAATTCTCCGAACCTCGCTAAATTTTGTGTTCTCCTTTATTTTTACATTTAGTATTTTCTGCTTTTGTTAATTTCAATAGCTAATTGGTAGTTTATATTTAATATTGTCTTAGTATTAAATATAAACATTTGGAGTAGTTGTGCTTCTGCTGCACAACACGGAATTCTATTTTCTCTTTTTTTTTTTGAATATTTAAAATGAATATTGGGAAAAAAAACCAAAAAGAAAAAATGAAAAAAATTAATGAAATTTTAAAGGCCGGGATTTCATTTTCTCTATTTTTTTTTCTAAATATTTAAAAAGAATATTTCAAAGCCTAAAGAAAAAATGGAAAAAATTAATGGAATTTTAAAGGATTTAGAATTAAAGAAAAAGTGAGAAGATGAAAATTTTCTATGTTGGTTTTCTTTCTTTTCACAATTTTCTTTTTCCCCTTACCATTATCCAATTTTGAAACGAAGCCTCGAAAAAAAGGTTTCACAACTACTTTTATTCCCAAATTAATCAATGCTTTAAATGTCTGTTGGCCAAAGAGAATCATATAATAATAACATCGGTCACACCTTTATTTAATAATAAACTAATATATATTTTGTTTCTAGAATGACACAAATATCCAAATATCATTCTAAATATATATTTTTTTGATTGAACATCATTTTAAATATTTGTCTTGTTGTTTACTATACTCTTGAACATATTTGATAAAAAACTTCTAAGTATGTTTGGGTAAAATATTAAAAGAGTTTTTGGGCTCTGAAAGTTCTTTCAAAAGAAACTAGACTCATGCAGTTTATTTAAGAAGAGTTTTGAAAAATATATGATTTTTTTAATAAAAATTTACATTTTCATATTTAGTCTTATTGTAATAAATGACAAAAAAGTCATGAACCAAAACCTGGACTAGTGGTAGAAGGGAAATTTCACAAAAGTGGGAAATTTCTTGATTTATTTGAAAAGTGTCAAAAGTTCTAGTTTTTATAAAAATGGTCCATTTAAATAAAATAATCAGAATTTCATCCCGTGAACCACTCCCACATTTCATATACACCATTAAACATAGATTGAATAATTATTTAAAAGTACAAAATTAAATATAAATCCAAGCATCATCATCATCATCCACTAAAAAGTCAACACCAGAATGACATACATAAGTTCGCAGACAAAATGGAAAGCAGTAATCTTGGTTCAATGCTAATACAAAACCCAAATAGTCCAAAACTACGATAACAAACTCCTAGCATTACCAAGAAACGAACTGCAATCCAGATGACCTCTTACTCCTCTTGATCACCAAGATCGCACTGGACACCATCTAAGGAGGAAGGTAGGGGGTGAGCATAAAATGCCAGTAGAAAAAACAATTACCTCGATTGAAAACATTTTAGTGATGGAGAATTCGTACATGGTTAGTTTAGTCCAAAATATACATATATATATATATATATATAATCTAAACCAGAAACCCATATATATATATATATATATATATATAAAGTAGTGTAATTAAAACCATTCAATTCATATGCATATAACACAAATCAACCCATACCCATGAGCTCACATCCTCTCATTTGTGGAAATCCAGGATGATGGCACTAAGTGTACCTAACAGCCTGTTTAATAACTAAGTCCATACCCGGAGAGGACACCCGTGTGTCGCCTACTAAACTTGGAGGGGTAACCGAATTGCCTACACCTGCCAAATAGGGAGGTAATCAGAAGTAACAAGACCCCGTGCGAGTTTACGGACTTTCACCGACGGTGGGGCACGCAGCACTACACTGTAGACCCACGATGCTAACATGGTGCTCATGTATGATCCTATGACACGTGCAATACAGAACTGAAGTGTGAAAATAATCTTGCTTTGGTTGTTCAGTAAAATCAGCATACTAGGTTTTTATAGAAAAACGGGCAGCATAACGACCCTATTTTTAATTTACCCAAAATAACCTGTACTCAAAAAATTTCTAAAGCAATACAGTATATATCTCATACAACCAATTCCCATCACAGATATTCAAGAAACCAAAAATCACATTTGTTCTCATATGTTGCAGAAAATAAATTTTATTTGAAAACGATATAAAACACAGGTAATTGAATCCCTACCTCGCTCGAATAGCAATACCAAGCTATTGAATCCTCAAGGTGTCGTTGACGATCGCCCGGAAGGTCGAGAACCAATTCCAAGCCCTCGATCGTCCTCTTGCGAAAAACCAACTTCTCACTGGAGCTTCAATTCCACAAACAGACCTCTTCACTGAATTCCTAGCACCCAAAATAGCTAGGTTAGACATATAACTTGTCCAATTCGGGTCCGGGCCCACACCGGACAGGTGGCACGTAAAACGAGATAAAATCTCGACCGTCCGATCTCAATTTCCATACCGGTCACCAAACAAAATAATATATATATATATATATATATATCAAACTTCTCCATTTTCCGAGTATATTCCAAAAATGAACTCAAAAACACAATCCAACGGCCGGATCAAAAATAACAACCGTAAACTCGAAATGCCCAAAAATGGTAACTTTCAATTCGGACAAAATGGGGTTGAGATATATATACCTTGATAATCCTTGAGACATGACGAATCCAACGGGACCGGTTGGAAGTCGAATGATGGTCGGAATCTTCGCTGGCGACGAAAAAACTGATTTGGCCTCTTTGGAGATTTTCGGCGATACAGACGACGGCGGCGGAGCTTCGGTGTGGCTTGGCGAGTCGACGTCGGTCGGTGGCGCAGGCGGACGGTGGCTGGTGGCAGCACGGCAGTGTCCTGCTGCTTCTGGCCGAGAGAGATGAGAGAGAAGAGAGAGGAATTGGGGGAGAAGAGAGAGAAGAGAGAGAGAGAGAAGAAATAGGACGGGCACGTGGCCCTGTCTTATAGGGCTGTGCAATTTTTCAAAAATTGCACATAAGTCCCCAAAATTTTAAATCTCTATTAATCTAGTCTCCTAAAATTTGTAATTTAGTCCATCTGCATAAAATTTTTGCAAATTAATGCCCACAATATTATATCCAGAAAATTGGTAAAATGTCCAAATTACTCTAAAAAATTCCGGGTTTTTATAAAAAATACCATTTATATCCTCAAATTAAAATTTCAAATATATCATCTAAATAGTATACTTAAAGCTATGACTTTAACTTCTCTTCTTTTATACTATAAAAATAAAAGTAAAAGCTATCTTAAAGAGGCATAATGTACTTAGTTCATCAAGACCAAATCAATATATTTTACAATTTGATTGAATCTCTTTGACAATATTTTTTTTTATTTTTTGTTTTTTTGTTTTTGACATGAAATAAGGAATGAAGTGTCCTCATAATTTTTTTGGGATAAAAATCGGGCTTCTCAAGGGATTTATATTAATAAAAGCTAGAAAGTTTTAATTATAGTACAAGAATATGGGATTGCAATTTCAAACTCCTTAAAAAGAGAAGAAAAATGGATCATAAATACAACAATAAGAAGATTGTAGGTTACCATAATTTTCTAAGAAAAAAAGATAACAACCACCACCTGCAAACAATTGTCTTCACTTGTTATTAGACTATGTTTTTGGCAAGCAGAATACTATAATTCTAAAATCAGATGAGATCTATGCCCAAAAAGAAATCGACTTATCTATATTACAGATTTAAATCTAAAGAAAAAATTCTTAGATTCAAAATCTAATAAATAAAATAAAAACTAATAGAGATCAAAGAGCAGGTGGTGTGAAAACTACACAAATATGACCTGATTGAAATATAAACTTATTAGAAAATTAAAAAAAAAAGAGAAAAAACCGGAGAAACTTCTCATCCTCGAAGGAGATTAGGGGAGATATGGGAAGAGGAAAAACCAGATTAGAAGATCAAACCACTCTATATCTGGCCTACGAAAAGAGTAATGACAGATATTAAAGAAAAGAGATCAAGCTTTTTTTTTTTTTTTTTTCTTCTTCTCCCATAGTGCCTCTAGATGTCCTCATGATTTGTTTAAGAGAAGCTCCACCGTTCATTTCACTTTTTTTTTCTTTTTTTAGTAATGTCAAATAAACTTTTAGTATTCTTATCCTAAAAAAGGAAAGTAAATAAAGAACTTTCATATCTTTGCAAAATATATGTCCATTCTAAAAACCATATCCTTATACGAGTCTCTCTAGCTTTGTTTATGGGAGTTTGATATATCACCGTTGTGTGTGTGGCCGTATCCCATCGTCTACCTTGTTTGATGAAGGCGTCCTCCATAGAGGCGATTGTTGATATATGGAGGGACTTCTCAATATCTCGTGAAGACAAGGTAATCAACATAGAAGATGGACTGATATCAAAAAGTATTAGTGACCTCCAGTTCAACATTGTAGGGAGAATTCTCATGCAGAAACCGATTTAGAGAGGATTACTCAAGAAGACGTTGACTAAAATTTGGAAGGTAGAAAAGGGATTCGAGATGAGGTGCATTAATATTGATATCTTCCTTTTCTCATTTGGCTATGATGTCGAAAGAGATATAATTTTACGTAGTGAGCTATGGCACTTTTCAAAGGCCCTCATTGTGATGAAAAAGGTGGAAGAGTGTGAGGGAGATGATTGGGGTGGCTTCAGATGGACACCTTTTTGGATTCAGATTCATAGACTCCCCTTACATGCAATGAATGAAGATACTAGGCTGTTCTTGGGTAATATGATTAGACAGAGCGTTAATATGATTAGACAGAGCGTTAAAGTAAACATGGACATGAACCAGCATTGTATCAAAAAATTTATGCATGTTTGAGTTCGGCTAGATATTACTACGCCAGTTAGAAGAGGTGCAAATGCTCGAGTGGGTTCACGAGGTAATGTAGTCTGGGCGAACTTTCGCTATGAAAAGATGCTGGACTTTTGTTTCGGGTGTGGTCATATTTGTCATATCGCAAAGGAGTGTCTGATGGAGGAATCTCGTGAAATAGTGGTGAATAACAAGTTTCCTTTCAGGAACTGGCTAAAAGAGTTGTTTTTTGTCAAGCTTTTTGATCGACAGGAATGCCAGAAGGGACCTGAGGGTGACCGTGTATCTAGTAAAACTACAACAACAAATGGGGACCAGATGATGAAAGTGCACAAGATGATAGGAAAAGTGATGTCTCAACTCAAGGTAGTTTCCCTGGAAGAGTTTGTGTCACAGAAACACCCACCACTTTTGAGAAAGGACCTTTATTTCCAAATTCAAAAGATGACACAATAGATGTTGCTGATCTGGGAGATATAGGAGAGGTGCTATCCGAATCAATAATGGGGGGTAAGGGCCTTAATAAGGTTAGATTCCCTATAACTTTGGGTCATACAAATCGGGCCAAGGCACAAGTGCAATATGTTCATGTGACCCTAAATAAATCACAAAACAACCCCCCCACAGGCTCTAATGGGCCACCTACGCCTGTGCAGCCAATAGTGTTAGAAGGCTCACTTGACAATAATACAATAACTGTTTACTTCGCTTATGCGATGGGCAAGAGGAAAACGTCGACACTAGAAAGAGAAAATGTTGGAAAGTACTTGCCAGACATCAAAGAAAGATTAAAATGCAGTCAGTTATTCCACACAGAACTTCGCTTCAAAAAATGCCCTACGGTGAAGGAGGAATGGGAGCTACTGCAAAAGCATAGGAAAGTCCTTACAGAGGAAACAAATCTTGTCTCTCCCGCCAAGCATTATGAATCTGTTAGCCTGTAATGCCCAGAGTTTGGGGAGCCCTAGAACATTCAACAAGCTATGGGAGTTAGTCCGTAGTACCTATCCTCACTAGTTTTTTTTTTAAATTTTTTATTAGAAACTAAACTTTGGGGCCAAAAAACTGTTGTTGTTGAGACCAAGTTAGGCTTCGTAAATGGAATTTATATCGATTGTGAGGGAAAAAGTAGGGGTTTGTTACTGAGACGAGTACAGAATCGATATAAAGAGCTACTCTAAATCCCATGTGGACTGTATAATCTCAATGTGTAATGGGAAAGTCTGGAGGTTTATTGGGGTTTATGAAAATCCAAACTCTTGTAGACGTCGGCATCAGTGGGATCTTCTTCGATGCCTGTATTCTCAATTTCATGATGCTTGATGTTGTGCAGGAGACATTAATACTATCCTAGTTTTAATGAAAAAAATGGGAGGTTCTGATAAGAGTGATCACTTAATGTTTCAGTTTCGAGAGACTTTGAACGACTGTGGCTTGTGTGACTTGGGTTACGAGCCTTGTCTAACTTGAAACGATGGTAGGGAGGTTATGGCAAGTGTTAAAGACAGGTTGGTAGAGCAGTTGCGAATGGCCACTAGGTTGATTGTTTCCCTAACTATGTAGTTATAAACTTGGAATTTTGGGGTTCTGACCATTGAGCAATTCTTCTAGACCTAGACAGGGTTGAGGCTTTTGGCAGGAAGGAGAGCAATATAGCCAGGGCTTCAGATTTGAAGAATGGTGGTTGAATGATGCTGAGTTCTTAGATATAGTCTCTAGGACTTGTGCTAATCACAATTTCAATGGATCTGCTAATACCTTCCTGGGTGGCTTAGTTGGATGTGCAAGTGATCTCAGTGGAGCACTAAGAGGTTTGGTGACCTTAGGAGGAAATTAAGTCCTATTAGGAAGGATTTAGAGAATTTTACTTTAGTGGTTCAAAGTATAGAGAATTTTTTCGCACTCGGATATTGAACAAAGAGTTCAATCAATTACTTATTACGGAAGAGTACTATTGGAGACAAAGAGCTAGAGTGCAATAGTTTAAAGCTGGTGATGCTAACACAAAATTCGTCCATTAGAAAAGCCTCTCAGTAGAGAAGAATAATACTATCCTCAGTCTAGAGGATGAAGATGGGAGATTGTGATGCCGAAGATTCTGACGTACATAATAAGTCAATAATAAACATGTTCATATTGCATAATGGACATATCAAGTAACTAGTATCAATTTTATGATAAATTACTCGTTCTGATTATTAAATGCTCTTCATCTGTATTATTGTACTTATGTTTATTGAAGTGCTCCCGTACAGTGAAAAGGCTTAGTATCTTGAGAGAGAGAGAGAGCGTTAAGGCTTAGTATCTTGAGAGAGAGAGAGAGAGAGAGAGAGAGAGAGAGAGAGAGAGAGAGAGAGAGAGAGAGAGAGAGAGAGAGAGAGAGAGAGAGAGAAGTCTTAGTATCGAGAGAGAGAGAGAGAGAGAGAGAGAGAGAGAGAGAGAGAGAGAGCTTGGTGTATGAAAGAAACAAATAATACATTCATAAATAGTAATACTATATGCACAAGCATTAAAATCATGTTTGCTAATAACTTGGTCAAATAATAGTTTTTGGGTAAAATACATTTTTCACGTGTTTTAGAGTCAAATTTACTGTATTTTTAACACGTCAAATAGTTTTAATTCAATGTTTAGGACTCATTTATAGTATTTTATTTGTTGGCCCCAGGTAAACACGAGGTGGCAGTCATTATACTGAATTATGTTCAATTACACTAAGCTAGTTTAGATTTAACTTAATCGTGTAATGTCAATTTTATGTATTCTAATAATTAGGCACTGATACTATATTTGCATTATTAATTAGAGACTAATTGATTTATTTTTATGTTTAATGATTGGTTATGGGACTAGGTTTCACCAGATTATAACAAGATTGGCTATATGGAATTATAGGTCAAAGTATGACTAGTTTTCATTTTCTAAGGTAGGATTCCCTAACTTTGTCTACATTTGAGTATAT
This sequence comes from Parasponia andersonii, assembly GCA_002914805.1. NCBI lineage: Eukaryota > Viridiplantae > Streptophyta > Magnoliopsida > Rosales > Cannabaceae > Trema > Trema andersonii. The sequence continues at coordinate 130,735 of JXTB01000431.1, forward strand.
GGGAGTGACCAATAATGTGATGACCATACTAAAGATATTTTAGAGCGGGACATATGGAAAGTAAAGTGTAAAATACTCAAAATACCCCCTATTATGCATTTATAGCATTTTATAAGTTTCATGGGCCTTATGTGTTAACAACCTTCAATTGAAATACCTCTATATGAAGCATTGTATGGAAGAAAATGTAGATCTCTAATTCACTGGATGAGATGGGAGAAAGGAAATTTCTTAGTCCAGAATTGGTAAGAGAAACAAATGAAATAGTAGAAAAGATTCGTAAAAGATTATTAACTATTCAGAATAGACAAAAACATTATGTTGATCATAGAATAAGAGATGTCATGTTTAATGTTGAGGACAAAGTATTTTTAAAGGTTGCTCCTATAAAAGGTATCATGAGGTTTGGAAAGAAAGGGAAGCTTAGTCCCAATTATGTAGGCCCATTTGAGATATATGACAAGGTTGGAGATGTTGCCTATAAGCTAGCTTTGCCACTCTCACTGTCGAATATACACAATGTTTTTCAAGTCTTTATGTTAAGAAGATATATTCCAAATCCTTCGTATATTTTGAGTTTTGAGCCATTAGAATTGAGCCAAGATGTGAGTTATGAAGAACAACTAGTAGAGATTTTGGATATAAAAGAAAAAGAGCTTAGAAACACGAAGATCTCTTTGGTCAAAGTACTATGGAGGAACGATGAAGTAAAAAAGGCCACATGAGAAAGAGAAGAAGAGATGAAAACTAAGTATCCTAACTTATTTGGGCAAACAAATTTCGTGGACGAAATTTAATAAAAAGGGAAGGATTGTGATGCCAAAGATTCTCATATGCATGATAAGCCAATAATAAACATGTTCATATTGCATAATAGATATATCAAGCAACTAATATCAATTTTACAGTAAATTACTCATTTTGATTGTTAAATGCTTTTGATCTGTATTATTGTACTAATATTTGCTAAAGTGCTCTCTTGCAATGTAAAGTCTCAGTACCCTCAGAGAAAGAGAGAGCTTGGTTTGTAAAAGGTACAAAGAATACATTCATGATTAGTAATACTATATGCACATGCATTAAAATCATGTTTGTTGATAATTTAGTCAAACAGTAGTTTTTCGGTAAAATACATTTTTACGCTTTTCGGAGCCAAATTTATTATGCATTTAACACGTCAAATAACTTTAATTCAATGTTTAGGACTCATTTATAGCATTTTATTTGTCAGCCCCAGGTATGCATGAGGTGGCAGTCATTTACTGAATTATGTTCAATTACACTAAACTAGTTTATATTTAGCTTAATCACGTAATGTCAATTTTATGCATTCTAATAATTAGGTATTGATACTATGTTTGGATTATTAATTGGAGTATAATTAATTTATTTTTATGTTTAATGATTAGTTATGTGGCCAGGTTCCCCCAGATTACAATAAGATTGGCCATATGAGATTATAGGTTAAAGTATGACTAGTTTTTATTTTTGTAAGCTAGAATTCACTAACTTTGTTTATAAGTATATGAAAATTCCTAGCAATGTGGTGACTATGATAAGGATATTTTAGAGCTAGACATGTGGAAAGTAATGTGCAAAATACCCAAAATACCTCTTAGAATTTAAGTTATTCCATCTCTTAGTCATTAAGTATCACTTTTAGATCAAATTTGGTCATTTTCTTTCTCTTTCTCCCTAGCCACGACTTGAACTTCTTTAACACTTTTCTATATTTCTCTCAACTCTTCTTATTCATATCTAGAAAGCAAGATAGATCAAATTAAACTAGTCAAGGTAATTCTACAAGTCCTTCTTCCTAGGTTTTGTTTTCTAATTTCAATTCACTACTTATTCTCACTTAAATAATAGTTCTTCTAAGTTCTCTTGAGTCCTAAAATCAGTTTCAAAGCCTTGAGAATCAATTTGATGGAGATAGAAGGCAAGAGCGTCAGTAAAAGCTCAAATTAGTCAAAGTAAGCTTTATGTAGGATTTTAAATTTGTAGTTAATTTCTTTTATTTCAACTCTTAAACCAAAGCTATTATTTGATGAATAATAGTCTTAAGAACCCTTATATATTATTGGAAATATAAAATTTAAGTAGAAGATTAAAGTTAGACCTAAAACCCTAAAGTTTGCTATTTATAGAATTAAGTATTTTCATGTGTAGTAGATTAAGTTTTCTATATTTATAATCTAATTTCTTAAACTTGAAATATATATTTTATTGTTCTTATAATTTATTACACTCATTTGGTGGCTACTGGTGATACACATAAGTGTAAAAGTGATTTTAAACTTTGTTTAAACTGAAAAAGAGTTCAAGTATGTTTATGTCATTCTAAGTGATCGTCTTTGATATATATATATAGATATATATATATATATATATATATATATATATATATATATATATGTATACATGTGGGAATTCACTTGCCAATTTTTATTGCAGGTCTAAACCGAGATTTAAAAGATATGTGAATGTCTAAAAATATGAAATGTTCTGTCTGAATATTTATAAAACTAAATGGTACTATTTAGAAGTAAATGGATTAGTTTTTACAAAATTTTGTGCCTTTTTGGATCATTTTTGTACTAAGAAACTGACATTCATATTTTGATGATTTTAATTAGTTTTCCATGCTAATTATTGGCTACTACATACCTCATATCATTTATATACTTTCGGTTCATATTGTGATTAAATTTACTGATGTTGTGAAAATTATGTGATTTTAGTTTTGTGGTCGTTTTCTTTAAGCATTTTACATTGTGGCGATCATTCTAGTAATAAAATTAATATCAGGTCTTCTACACACCTTGCCACAGAGGATATTGACTATTTTTACTATTTTTTTTGTCGGACACAAGGTAAGTAAAGATTTATTTTAACTGTATCATAAGAATAATAGTAAATACAAATATTTTCCTACATGATTGTGTGTATTATATTAAGTATATGCTATTCCTATAGTTGTTAATAGTTCATAAAAGATACAAGTATGATATGATCATTTAAGTATGATTTTCAAGAAGTGAAATTTTCCACGCATTAGTTTTGAAGTAATACCATTATACTAATTTTACGAGATATGTTTGAAGTATATTGTTTAGTCTGTCTGCATTGGGTAGGTATGGTTTATACAAACATCTTTCCTGCATAGGTGGCACGGCTTACCGACTGCCGAAACTGAACATTGTAATATAAATTATGTGAGATGCATTACCTAGTCGGTCTGCATTGGGTAGATATGGTTCGCATTGGTCACGTATTTCCTTCCCGCATAGGTGGGCACGACCTACCGACTGCTGTAACTTAATAGTGTACTCAAGGGCCCTATAAAGAAATATTTTCTAAGAAAAGTACATCAAAATAAAAATTTATGAAAAAAAAGAGTACAATGGGAATTTCTATGAAGTGTATGCATGAAATACATTTACGAGTATGCATGATCTTTATTTACTGAGCATTAGCTCATTTAGTTCCTGTGATACAGGTGATGAGATATATGATGTATAGAATTACTGGTTGGCTAACACGTTTTCTTATCTCCATGATCATTCAGATATAGACGAACTTGATTTGTGGACGATGTTTTCTTTATATTTCAATATTTTTAGGTATTATAAATATTACTGCTGATGACAAGATAAACTGATAAGAATCTTTTTTAAATTTTAAAAAGTTTAAATTGACCCATTTTTTTGAACAAAACTAAATTATGATTTATAAATGAATAATATTTTCTAATTTGACCTACATATTTTCATATAGTTAAACTAGGGGTTGGCGAGTGGACATGTGAGCAAAAATATCTTGGAAAGTATTCTCGATAAATTAGCTGTTAGCGTCCACTCAGAAAAGACTTGAAAATGTTGTTCTTTGCTTGGGCCGTCTCGTGAAGACGAGATGTGTTCTAATATGAATTCATAATGCTGTAGTAGTTGCTTGTCTCAAATTTCAGCCAGAGACATTGTTAGCTTTGCAAACGTGTTCTTGTTATATTACTTTGCATTCCTTGTATATCTTTTTGAAGCAAAACCCATCTTTTGATAAAATGATGGAGTCGATATTGTCATTTTTGGTTCTTTTATATATACGGAGCCACTTTAGGTGCCTCTCAATTTTTTGAAATTTTCATTTTTACCTTAGTATTTGTAAACATATTCAACTAGATCATTTGTTTGCCCTCCTAAATTTTAATAATGTAAAATTTACTCACATATTTAATAAAAAATTTAATAATGCCCCTCATTTGTCTTATTGAATTTTATAATTTTTAAATTTACTTCTATTATTATTAAATAATATTAATTTTTGAATAACTTTTTTTTATACTTCACTTTAAAACATCATTTACGTCATGTTTATATTGACCATTTGTGTTTCGTAAAATAAATTTAATATTAGATTTTACACATCTGAAAGTTTTTATGGCTTGGTCACTGCTCTTTTTGAATGTTTAAAACATTACAAACTTGTTTTGTGGTTATTTCTACTTATTAGTTTTACGTTTTTTTTTTCTCCCTTTCTTTCCTCTTCTTCTCGTTTCCTGTTCCATCATCAAAATGAGTTTGATTGTACTTTTACCTGAACACGAGTGATAAGTTTTCTTTATTTTCTGCCACATCCAGGAAACTGCGCTGGAAATATCACAAAAGCATGTTTTGTGAATCTTAAAAATTATAAATTCAAGACTAAAAGAAAAGTATGAAAATCATCGCATCAAATGCTGCTAATTACTATTCTTTCAGAGGTTATGAATTTGAAGAAAATGGGTTCGCGAGTTTACTTTTCAACTATATAATGTTTACTGTAGATAGTCAGTATCATCTTTGTTATGGTGGTAAATGAAAGGTTAGAATTCTTCCTATTCATGGGATATGATGTGTATTCCATTCAGAACTTCACATGGAGAATTAGTTGTTGTTAAAGGGAGAGAGAGTTTTATGAACAAATGAGAAATAATAGACGTGGGCGAAGGGTTGGAATGTATTGGTTTCTAAATTATGTCCAAATCATCTCTTTTTTTTTTGAAATGAAGTTAGTTGGTGTGTTACTGTTGCCATTTTGATTTATGTTTAGTTTTTTTTTATGTTCCTGTGTCATTATACGGGGCTCTACATTCCAACTATGAAAATTTGATTCTTTAATTTAGGTATTTTGCAATTATTTTTTGGGCATTTATGCGGTCCTACAGTTTGGGTTTGCAAGATTTAAGATTAGTCAGGTCATTGATTGTAAGCTGTTGTGCGGTCTAAAATCCTAAGGTCGCATAAGAGTTATATGCGACCTCCTCCATAAAAGTTATATGCGACCTCCTCCGTGATGGTTATATGCGACCTCTTCCACAGGTTTTTGTGCGACCTTCTCCGTGCAGTTTGCCTTGTCAAAAAGGAAACCTACAAGAAGAGGGAAACAAGTAAATGCTACAGAAGAAACCTACAAAGAAAGGGAAACTGAAGTCTCCTATTTTTGATTAACTAGTTATCCGTTTTGAATAGTTATCCAATTATATTGTTACTTAATTTACGTTACCCAATTGTATAGTTACCCGTTTATACAATTAGGATCCTAGAGACATAAGGATCCTAGGAACATAAGGTTACCTTTATCTATATAAAGGGGACTCTATGTTCCGAAGAAGAGACCAAGTCAGAGCAAATTCAAGCATGGGTAATTCAAAAGCTAGAGTATTCCAAGCTTTGGGTAGTCTAAGTTTTTAGTATTCTTCAATAGCTTTTCAGTCTTTCCGATTTTCAGACAAGATTGTAACCTTGAGTGTTCATTATTATTCATAAAATAGTGAGAAAACAGTGGACGTAGGCTCATCTTTTTCGGGGCTGAACCACTATAAATCTCCCTCTCCTTATTTGCTTTGATTATTACTTCAATTCACACAAGCCACATCTTTTGATTTTTTCTAAATTTATTGTTGATCAAAACCTCCATCAACAATTGGCGCTAGAAAGAGAGCTATTCCGGCAGAAATATTTATCAAATTCCACCTTTTCAATAATGACAAACACCAGAAACACTACCAGAGTCGCCGGGACTAGCCAAAATCAACCTCAAAGTACCGCTGCTACACAGGCAGACCCCGCTCCGGATCAGCCTACTATGAC
>JXTB01000431.1:139543-151980 GCA_002914805.1 Parasponia andersonii
ATTCAGCGACCTGTGTATTATGTGAGTAAGAGATTACTTGATGCTGAAACCAGGTACCCGGAGATGGAAAAATTAGCACTGGCACTCGTCGTCGCATCAAGAAAGCTTCGACCTTACTTCCATGCTCATTCCATTCGAGTTTTCACGAATTTCCCGTTGAGACAGGTCTTACAGAAACCTGAGACGTCAGGACGGCTACTTAAGTGGGCTGTTAAATTGAGTCAATTTGACATCAATTTTCAACCTCGCACTACTATTAAGGGGCAAGCCCTTGCAGATTTTATCGAAGAATTTACATACGACGTCAATCTCCCCCCGGAAGCACTCGAAAAACTTGCTTCAGATATGTCAAAATTGTCGAAGCTCTATGTGGACGGGTCATCAAATGAGAATGGAGCAAGTGCGGGCATAGTTTTAATCAGTCCTGAAGGGCATAATATTCATTATGCGTTTCGCTTCAAATTCCCAGCTTCGAATAATGAAGCCGAATACGAAGCACTGATAGCTGGCCTAAAGCTCGCACAGGAAATGAAGGTCGAAGCAATCGAAGTGTATAGTGACTCCCAGCTGGTCGTCTGTCAGGTTAAGGGTGATTATCATGCGAGAGGAGAGAGAATGATGGCCTATTTGAAGAAGGTACAACAGTTATTCTTAACGTTCAGCACGTATGACATACAGCTTCTTCCTCGTATTAAAAACACCCGGGCAAATGCACTCGCTAAGCTCACTTCAACAAAGGATGCAGAGTTATTAAAAGTAGTTCCCGTGGAATTTCTTATCTCACCGAGCATCGAGATCGAACCCCAAGTGATTATGCCAGTCGATGAGGAACCATCGTGGATGGACCCCATAATGCGATATATACAAAACGGCGATCTCCCCGAAAATAAAGACGATGCAAGGCGGCTTCGCATGAAAGCAGCTCGCTATATCATCCAAGATGAGCAACTTTATCGAATGAGTTTCAGCTCGCCGTTATTATTGTGCGTCAATGATCAAAAAGCACACTACATCATGAGGGAAATTCATGAAGGAATATGTGGGAATCATTCTGGGAGGCAGGCGCTCGCAAATAAGATTCTTCGACAAAGGTATTTTTGGCCGACTATGAAGAAGGATACATTGGAATTTGTTAGGAAATGCGATAAATGTCAACGATTTGCGACCATTCCTAGAAAACCACATGTACCTTTAACTTCAATGACTAGTCCATGGCCATTTGCTGTGTGGGGAATTGATATTATCGGAATGCTTCCATTAGCACGAGGTGGTTTGAAGTATGCGGTGGTCGTAGTCGATTACTTTACAAAATGGACGGAAGCCGAAGCCTTGAGTACCATCTCCGCGAAGAAAATGATAGATTTCGTTTATAAATCTATAATCTGTCGTTATGGTATACCACATACCATAATTTCTGATAATGGGAAGCAGTTCGACTGCGACGAGTTCCGTGACTTCTGCAATAACTTGGACATCAAAAAGAGCTTCTCCGCTGTTGTTCATCCACAGGCCAATGGGCAGGTCGAAGCGATAAACAAAATACTCAAGCAAAATATAAAGACAAAGCTGGAGGAGCATAAAGGAGCTTGGCCAGAAGTACTTCCAGAAGTATTATGGGCTTATCGCACCACACAAAGAACCACTACAGGAGAGAGTCCATTCTCCTTGGCTTATGGATATGAAGCGATGATTCCTGTTGAAATTAGTGCGGGCTCCCTACGGCGATCTGTTTATGAGCAAAAACAGAATGATGTGTTGCTGAGAGTTGAACTCGATCTTTTAGAAGAGCGACGTGAACAATCTCAGCTCCGAATTGCATCATACCAACGGCGCACTGCTCGATATTATAATTCCAAAGTAAAAGGAAGACATTTTGAAGTTGGAGATCTTATCCTTCGACGAGTTCTACCTAATAATAAAGAGCATGGTGCTGGTGTATTCGGTCCTTCTTGGGAAGGATCTTATGTTATTGATGATGTCATTCGACCTGGAACATATCATTTAGCTCGCATCGGTGGACAAAAGGTCGAGCATGCTTGGAATGCTGAACAGTTTCGTCGTTATTATCAATGATTTTAATGAATATCTTCAAGCATTTTCGTCATTCATCAATACAGATTTATTGTTCGTCATTCGTTGATTGTCATTCGTCGTTCGTCGTTCGTCATTCGTTGTTCGTCATTCGTTGTTCGTCATTCGTCTTCGGCTATTACTTCATCAACTCGGTTATTACTTCGGCTATTCTTCATTTATAGTTTTATGGCAGTTTTCGGACACCATAAAACTCGGGGGGCAGTGGGATCAGATCAGAGTTATCTCCTACTTGTTCCCTAAGGGACTATGCAAACGTCCATTTAGAGGAGACAGGGTTTTAGATCGTCGAAGTATCTAAGTCACAGATCACTTCATCGACGTATCTAAATCTCCTTAAAATCCTAAGATTTTATCCTCACTTCATGCCTCAGCATGTCGTATTACGCAATTTCCCTCCTCGAACAGAAAAGTAACTAAGCAAAACGTTCGTTGTTCGAAGTGATATATTGCTATGATTTATTTTGACATGGAACTTTTGAAATACAGTTAGAGTTTGCATCACTCGTATTAACTGTTTTCTTAAGCGACCTAACCCATCCTAATGCTTAAAATTCGTTTTAAGTTGGTCGGATTTAAATCGCTAAAAGCATACTGATTGATCACTTGTGATTGACTACTTGGTTAAAATTACTATCGTTTCTTATCGCTATTTTGCAGGAGCATATAAGGAAGGAAGAATATTTATTAAAGCAAAAGAAGTCGTCCATACAGAAAGAGGACAAAAGCCCGCATTGTTTTAATAAAACACAAAAAAAACAAAAAAGACCACTTCATGAGGAAGGGCTCGCACCGTCGTCACCAGCTTTGTTTGTGTCCTCCTTCCAGCTCTGCACAAGCTCGACCACATCCTCGCCAAGGATGGAGAAGTCAAAGTCCGGATGCTCACAGAATATGTTGTAGATGATGGTCGACTAGGCGATATCGCTAGCCTTATCTTCGAGTTCTTTGACCTCGGTCGCTTTGAACTCTTCGATGGCATTGTGAACCGCCTCGGTGGTCGCTTCTCTCATACGGTCCGGATACTCAGAAACGACCTTCTCGAGCTCTTTGACTTTCTCCTCGAGATTTTCCTTGGCGAGTTTTTCCTTGTTTAGGTCCTCGAGCATCTGCTGCTTCTCACAGTGGAAGTTTGCTCTCTCCTCCTCCCAAGCCTTTTCCGAGTTCTCGAATGCTTGACATATTTCATCGACCTTCTCAGCTTTCTCCAAACATTCGAGAACTGGATCGTGCATTAGGACAGCAGCAGCCGCAGTCTAAAAAATAATAAATAATAATAAAGTATTATGAAGTTCTTCAAGTCAACATCAAAAGTGAGAATTAAGAAGCTTACATTGGCCAGCATCCTCATCGCAGATCCGAAAGCGACCTTGGCGGAACGTCGCTTCATTCGCTTCTAACCTTCTTCAGACGTGAAGCGATCGATGAAGGCTGCGCTCATACCAGCCTTCTCTGGTAGTTGGTTAAGGAGCGCGAAGAGTTCGTCGCCTTTATCCGCCAAGTTCGGTTCTGAAGAGGTAGCAGCCTCGGAAGGAGGTTCTGAAGTGCTCGCTGGCTGAGATGGTTGAGGAGGAGGCGAGCTCGCTTGGACGTCCTCGAATGTGACTTTTCTCTTCTTCGAGCAGTCAACCTTGTCCTTCCCTTTTGATGGCGGCGTACTCTCGGGTGTTTTGTTTTTTGCTATTGACCCGAGAGTTGATGGAGGAGCTCGCAGACCACTTCCAATGACCATCTCTGTACAACAGAATGTGTTAGTAGGCGAGGAAACGAAATATAAAGGTAATTAGAATGAGCGTGTAATTACCTTCTTCCTGTGGAGCTGGTTGAGGAGCTGGTGGGGACACGGTCTCTGGAGATGAGGGCTCTGAGCAAGGTGGTGTGGTCGGTGCCTTTCTTTTTCTGATCCTGGAGGACGAGGCACCTAAGTCCGTTTTCTTCCTGGGCTTCTTCTTCGAGCTCGCTGGTCTGGAGGAGATAATCGGGGGGTCTGGGAACGCGGCACCCTTCGGAATCAGGCCACAAGCGACTAGGTTCTTCGATGTGCCTAGAACCTTCCAGTTAAATTCTTCAACTGGAAGCTCGTTGATCGCACATACTCTTGCGAGCTGATCACTGGAGAGTCCGGGTCGATCCCTATTATCCGCGATGACATTGGGAATGCGATCAGTATAAAGAATAGATATACAAACAAGACAGTAAATTAGAAGACTACCTACCGGGATTTTGGAAGAAGCCATTGGCTGCATAGTCAAAATGGAAAAATGGATTTTTCCATTTTCCCATGTTGTTGCGAACCCCGTAAATCATTTTTATAGCTTGATTCGACCACTTGCTCGCGTAGAAGAAGCCGAGATCCGACGGATTTGATTTCACTTGGTAGAACCAAGCGAATTCCTCAGGAGAAGGGGTTTCTAAACCTAATTTATGATACAAAATATACAAGCCTACCATATACCTATAAGTATTAGGGGTCAATTGAAAAGGGACGACCCCATAGTAATCTATTATCAATTTTATGTACGGATTGAGGGGGAGATGCACACCGCATTTGAGGACTACCTCAGAAAAGGAAGCGAGTCCGCGAGGGGGTGTGTGTGGACGGTTGAACTCCATTGCAAGACGCAGGGGGATAGCGATCTTGTAGCTGCTCGCGATCTTCCTGAGTTTGTTCGACGTGCAGCTCGTTCGAACTTTGGTACCTGACCAGTTCCCCTCTACGTACTGATAGCCAGAAGAAAATGCGGGAGCATCCCTAATGTGTCTGGGCCACTGATCCTGGGGGAGATCGCCTATTTGGGGACTACTCTGTCTTACCCCTGTTATTTCTATCTCGGGTTCCGGCTCGAGATAATCCTCAAGGTTAATGGAGCTAACACTTGAGTTAGAGTTAGATTCCCCAGAAAAGGCATTTCCTTCCCTAAATTCCTCACTACTAGACATCTGAAAAGAAATACGCAGGGATTCAGATATTGAGGATTTCTACTATGCTAACATTCTGGATATTTATCCTAAGGTTGCATTAAACAAACAAGTTTATTCCTAAATAGTCTACGGGTTCATCAGAAAGTGTTCGAGCAGTTCATCAGAAAGTGTTCGAGCAGTCCATCAGAAAGTGTTCGAGCAGTTCATCAGTAAATGAACTGTCAGTTCAGTAAGAATAAATTAGGGTATCAGACCCTAGAAATTCTTTTCATAGGATCATTTCTAAGTGATATCTAGTAATTCTACTCTACAGACTGAAAAAGAGGAAGTATAAGAGGAAAAAATCTCTTATTTCACTTCGGTGAAATGAGTTTATTCCCAGATTGAAGTTATTTTCAAGAATGAAAGAAAAAAGAGGACATACTGACCTTTCTTCAGAAGAGGAAGGTTTGAGTCGATTCGAAACTTCGTCGGAGAAGAAGCGGTGATTTGAGCGATCAGGGAGATAGAATGGCGCTAGGGCTCTGAGATTTCTGAAATTTTCTGAGAGAAACAGTAAAATGAAATAGGAACAGATGGTTTCTGATATTTATAACCTAAGCACCGTTAGATTGCAGCTGTAGATCAGAAGATTTGAATTTTAAATCTGAAGCCTAAGGATTGCGCGGGATTTGAATCTATCCGAAAAGTCAGGATTGTTTAAAATTTGAAAAGATTTGGTTTTAAAAGTGATGGTTGGCATCAATCAGGCTTCCTCGAATTTCGCTCTTAGCTACACGTGCTCCGTTCTGACAGAAAAAGATACGCGTGATCTTGAGAGATGAGATTTGGNGAAAAAGAGGAAGTATAAGAGGAAAAAATCTCTTATTTCACTTCGGTGAAATGAGTTTATTCCCAGATTGAAGTTATTTTCAAGAATGAAAGAAAAAAGAGGACATACTGACCTTTCTTCAGAAGAGGAAGGTTTGAGTCGATTCGAAACTTCGTCGGAGAAGAAGCGGTGATTTGAGCGATCAGGGAGATAGAATGGCGCTAGGGCTCTGAGATTTCTGAAATTTTCTGAGAGAAACAGTAAAATGAAATAGGAACAGATGGTTTCTGATATTTATAACCTAAGCACCGTTAGATTGCAGCTGTAGATCAGAAGATTTGAATTTTAAATCTGAAGCCTAAGGATTGCGCGGGATTTGAATCTATCCGAAAAGTCAGGATTGTTTAAAATTTGAAAAGATTTGGTTTTAAAAGTGATGGTTGGCATCAATCAGGCTTCCTCGAATTTCGCTCTTAGCTACACGTGCTCCGTTCTGACAGAAAAAGATACGCGTGATCTTGAGAGATGAGATTTGGAATCTGACGGATCTTCGACTACTCAGACCACAAGTTTAAGTTATGACGTCGCAAGGTCGCATGGTAATTGGAAGCTCCATTTCGTCCTAAAGAACTAATGGAGCTGGGGGGCAATTGTTGTGCGGTCTAAAATCCTAAGGTCGCATAAGAGTTATATGCGACCTCCTCCGTGAAGGTTATATGCGACCTCCTCCGTGATGGTTATATGCGACCCCTTCCACAGGTTTTTGTGCGACCTTCTCCGTGCAGTTTGCCTTGTCAAAAAGGAAACCTACAAGAAGAGGGAAACAAGTAAATGCTACAGAAGAAACCTACAAGGAAAGGGAAACTGAAGTCTCCTATTTTTGATTAACTAGTTATCCAATTATATTGTTACTTAATTTACGTTACCCAATTGTATAATTACCCGTTTATACAATTAGGATCCTAGAGATATAAGGATCCTAGGAACATAAGGTTACCTTTATCTATATAAAGGGGACTCTATGTTCCGAAGAAGAGACCAAGTCAGAGCAAATTCAAGCCTGGGTAATTCAAAAGCTAGAGTATTCCAAGCTTTGGGTAGTCTAAGTTTTTAGTATTCTTCAATAGCTTTTCAGTCTTTCCGATTTCCAGACAAGATTGTAACTTTGAGTGTTCATTATTATTCATAAAATAGTGAGAAAACAGTGGACGTAGGCTCATCTTTTTCGGGGCTGAACCACTATAAATCCCCCTCTCCTTATTTGCTTTGATTATTACTTCAATTCACACAAGCCACATCTCTTGATTTTTTCTAAATTTATTGTTGATCAAAACCTCCATCAACATAAGCATTGGATATTAATTTTTGCAATACTTAAGATTAGTCAGACCTTCAATCATAATCATTAAATTTCACTGAGTGGCTTCTCAACTTAGAGATGCTAAATCATGACAACTACTTCCGAGAGTTTGTACGCATTGTCGATGAAACTTATAAGTAGGAAACTATCTGGAAGATTGGGTTAGATTCTGTTGTGCGGTCTAAAATCCTAAGGTCACATGAGTATTATATGCGACCTCCTCCGTGAAGGATATATGCGACCTCCTCCGAGAAGGATGTATGCGACCTCTTCCGCAGGTTTTTGTGCGACCTTCTCCGTGCAGTTTTCCTTAGCAAACAGGAAACCTATAAGAAAAGGGAAACACGCAAAATACAATAAAGGAAACCTACAAGAAGAGGTAAACAAGTAAATGCTGTGGAAGAAACCTACAAGGAAAGGGAAACTGAAGACTCCTATTTGCGATTAACTAGTTATCCTTTTTTGAATAGTTATCCAATTGTATTATTACTTAATTTATGTTACCCAATTGTATAGTTACCCGTTTATACAATTAGGATCCTAGAGACATAAGGAACCTTGGGGCATAAGGTCACTACAATCTATATAAAGGGGGCTCTATGTTCCGAGAAAAAGACAATCAAGTTCTAGGCAGAAACAAGTCACAGAGAATAGAAGTCAGAGCAAACACACGCTTAGGGTATTCCAAACTTTGGGTCGTCTAAGTCTTTAGCATTCTTCAATAGCTTTTGAGTATTGTAACCTTGAGTGTTCATCATTATAGAAAGAAAACAGTGGACGTAGGCTCATCTTTTTCGGGGCTGAACCACTATAAATCCCTCTCTCCTTATTTGTTTTGATTACTACTTCAATTCACACAAGCCACATCTCTTAATTATTTATAAATTTATTGTTGATAAAACCTCCATCAACACATTCTATAAATTTATTAATAGTTTTTGTACTTGTAAGGATTCTTGGTATAAAGAAGGGCAAATAAATTTGAGAAAATTAGATCCTCTATGGAATTTTTAGAAAAGAATTAGATTAACACGGTGGACTCAGTTTTTTTTCTAGAAAAATGATTACCGATTATTAAATACTATTTTAAAAAATGACATTTTTCTAAAAAATTTTAAAAAATGGCATTTTTTGAAAAAAAGCAAAACGGAAATTGAAAATAAAAATCGACCCACCATATTTTTTTAAATTTTTTTTTTAGTTTTTATAGGTAAAAGTATCATAAACCCAATAAATTTCTCTGATTCTTATGTTGTTTCTATGGAAGGTGAAAGTTTTGCCCTTGGATCATGAACTAAGGCCTTATAGAGTTGAAAATGCTTCTGATTTTTGTACATTTCAAGATCAATCACTATGTCATGCGAAGTAAAGTTGGAGTGCAAATATCTCCTAACAGGGCTGGAGCCAGGACTTTATTCCGAGGGCGAAGGGGGACAATAGAAAAATTACTTGACCATAAAATAGCACAAAAAAACTAGAAATTTCTACTTAAAAAAATAAAATTAAAAATTTATACTATTCTAAGTTCACAAATGTATTACAATTGCTCTTCGCGATATCCTATAGTCTAAAATTACTATATAATATCTTAATCATCAATCTTATTAGAAATTTCTTTCTCAATATAAACAACTAAATTATTATTTATCTATTGATCTCTCATTTGATTGTGTAGGCGATTCTTCACAATGATTATGATAGAAAATTTTCTCTCTATAGTCACAGTAACAACAGGTAAAATTAACTTGATATTTGGAAGCTTAATTAAAAGCATCAAATAAGAGTTCTCCTAATCTTTTTTTATTACACTTAGTTTAGATATAGGCATACTTCCGAATTTTCTACATACAATCTTACATTCATAATCCTCACAAAGTCCAAAGGACTAATTCACTAGCAAATATTATGTAGATATATACATATAACTAGGTCAAATCATTTGTTTGCTGACAAACATTTTATACTACATACGTAAAATTACACTAAGTTAATTTCTAATTATTTTGTTTATAGGCTATATCACACACTTTAAAAGATGAATAATAAGTTTTACTTAACATTTAATAGAAACTATTGAAATGAGCTTCATAATTATAAAATGGACTGTACTATCGGGGAAAAATCTAAAATTTTGGGGAAAATAAGAGCAAGTATAAGATTTTATAAATTAAGAGAAAATAGTATAATTTTTTTATAAAAACATTACATACTATTTTTTTTCTTTAAAAGACAGAGGGGCCTGTCACTGTCTCCTAAAAATCCACATAACTTGATTTAAATTCTCTCTATAAAATATCAGTAAGGAAGTAAGAAACAAAGATCCTGAAATTTTCTGCAAACAAATGATTACACAAAACAAAAGCGCTTAATTCTTTATTAGGCACTTTCTGTTTACATATTTTGTTAATGAAAATCCATAAATTTCATTCATTTTCTTCCTCTTTTTGGTGAAGCGACTATTTTACATGAAGACGCAAGTAACTAATTACTCCACTAAGCTAGAAAGCGTAGTTTTTAATCCCCTTTCCTTTTTTTTTTTAAATTTTTTTTAACAATTGTTTTTTATTTTGCCTATTTTTTTTTCCAATTGCTTTTTTAAGTTATTGTAAACAAGAATAAGTAAGCAAAAAAAAAAAAAACCACAGTTCAGTAAATAAAAATAAAACAAAATAAAAATAAAAATTACAACAATTATTAGTCGATATTAAAAAAGAGAGCAGCAGTACATTGCAACCATTAATATTGCTTTAGTCTAATTATCTGTAATAATAGTAAATAATAATAATAATAATAAAAAAGGAGTGCTCGTCCGCTTGTACTGTTATGGTAAACGACACCGTCTTTGAAAATTAAAAGCCAGAGATAAAGCCCAACTCTTACCACATTTTAGCAGTTCGTTCGAGAAAACTCCAGAGAAAACCTAGACGACCGCCCCAACCTCAAATATGAGTACGAAGACGAAGCTCATCATCAATTCTGGTAATTCTTCTCTCTACTCTCCATTTTTCGTTCTTATAATAGTACAAATAATAGCTATGATTGTGATTATTATAATTTTAATTTGGAGAAATTGATCCGTACAAGATGTAAATCTGGGAACCTACGCTTAGACGATCAGGCTTCTGTGTTGTTTAGATTCTCTTATTAGGAAGCGACCTATGCCCTCCGATTGGGCTTTTAATTATTTTACTTGGAAGATTCTAATTTTTCTGATATTCAGTTATTTGGTTAAAAATATAAATTAATAATATTAAAAATAAATAGTTAAAAAGTTAGATGTTTAATGCAGTGATTCTAATTATATAGTTAAATATAGAGAAAATAAAAATAATAAATTTAATATAATCGGTTGTAAATAAAAGTAATATACGTTATAATTTTAACTTATAAAACAATACAGAACGTATTATCATTTTTATACTCGACATTTCAGTATTTTTTTCCGTTTATATTTTCTGGTTATTATCAATATTGACTTTTAGATTTAATATTTGTTATAAATTTATATTCTGATACTAATTTAGAATAGTTAATTTATCAAGATGATTTAATAAATTTATTCTTATTTATTTTCAATTTATCAAATGGTAAATTAATTGCTCTAAATTGGTGTCAGGGTATAAATTTGTAATAAATTTTAAATTTAAATGTCAATGTTGATAATAACCAAAACAATTTGAACGAAGTGTCAAAAATACATGTATAAAAGTGATAATATCTCTATTTAAAATATAGAATTTAAATATTAGTATAATATATATTTAATTAATTAACACTCTATATAATATAGAGCACATATAATATAGAGCACGAAAAGAAATAATAAAGTAAGTACCTTAATATTTCTAAAATTTATAATAACAATAAATAATGTTATGATATAAATATATATATGTATATATATATATATATATATATATATAGATATAAACGTAGTGGTCTCGGATGGAACTGACGAATAAGAGAGAGAAAAATAGTAATAGTTAAGTGCACGGTTACGTAGAGAATTTTTGACAGAATAAGAAGATTTAATGTTGGCAAGAAAAGGTAAGTTATGTTGTAATTCTTATTGCTCCTCTTTCTTTTACAGAAGGCTTGGGATTCAATTTATAGGCCCAAAAGGTGTTGCCTCTCAATTACTAAGGCTACTCAGCGTAAGACACTTCGACAATGAAGTGTCAAAGAATAACCCGAATTATACAAGCATGACATCTCCACATAAATGATTTATACTTAGAAATAAATTAAAAATTAGAAAATAAAGGTGTTTTTTTTCTTCAAGAAGTTGAGCTCACATTACCTTCTTGTTTTGAGAAATTAACGTTGGAACTTGGATAGGTGCAGACCCTATGGCCCATTCAGCAAAAGGCTTGAAGTGGAAGATTGATAAGCCGCTGGATTGTGCGGTACTGTGGTCCTCGTTTTAAGGGTAAAATGGAATAGGTGATGCGTTAAATTAGGAAAGGGATATATGTGTATATAAAAGAGAAAAGGAACATTCATTGAAACAGAGGCCAAATAACGGTGTATTCATGTACAAATCCCCTGGGTGGTACTTTGTTGGTTCCTTCCAAATAACGGTTGCAGCTTTTAATTCGACCAAGCTTTAATATTTTATTGGCTTGATATTTGATATTTGACCATTCTTTAATGAAAAATTGACACTTTTTTTTAGAATGTCAAACTCTTCTGTCGTCTAAAGTAAATTTAACCTATTATATTTTCTTATTAATTTTTTATTTTATAATTATCACATTATTTATAATTTAATATTTTAATTAATAACTAATTATAAAAATTTTGTCATTCCCAAAATTCGATTTTATTAGTGACGGTGAAATTAACAACGTACGTAACGTTGTTTGAGATCAGAAAGTTGTCACTTGTGCGCACGTCTTTGTTTTCAAGATTATGTCTCACACTAATATCGTACTAATATCGTGCAACCTCTTAGTCTCAGGGATGTGAAGGTGGATTATTATTCGTTTTCTGAAAAAGTCTTTAACTATTGTAGTATTCTTACGTTGACGAAGGTTTTGTCAATAATAAATTTAGAAAAAAATAAGAAAAATGGTTTTGTCAATAATAAATTTAGAAAAAAATAAGAGAAGTGGCTTGAGTGAATTAAGTTATTAATCAAAGCAAATAAAGAGATAAAGGATTTTATAGTGATTCAGTTCCGAAAAAGATGAGTTTACGTCCGTTGTTTTTCACTATATTCTGGAGAATTACAAGCACTCAAAGTTACAATGT
>JXTB01000431.1:162194-197149 GCA_002914805.1 Parasponia andersonii
TTACGATTGTCCTCGAGGAGTTTTCATATCTCGAAAACATTAAAAAATAATTTCGTTATCATGGTTATTAAAGATATATTTCTCTTCTAAGTAAATTGTCATTTATCCATTGTTCACATATTTTATTATGTCATAGATTCTTGACAAAATTCATAGAAAAAAAAATACTCTTTCCACAGTAGTAATAACAATTAATAAAATTAATGCCAACGTTACGAGCCGATAAATTAATAAATAAAAATTTATTTTTCTTATATCAATATTCACGAAATTATTCGGGGAGCATATGGTGTCAAGTTTTTTTTGTGTGTAAGTGGCAGTAAAAGTTGTCGATCATATATATATAGATTGAAATTAAATTACTACTAGGTATTGTAAGTAAAATAATCCTGATTTTATTTAAAAAATAATCAAATAAAATGCAAAATTTAAACACCAAGCAAATAAAATAAACTTTCAATTGCAAAACTCAAAGACACATCAATACGGATGAAATTCTAAAAGTTTGATTTCACCTAACTTTCAATTATGTCTTTTGATTATCAATTCAATTCTAATTAATTCTTTCTAGTTTATAAGTGAAGAACCCTATAAGTTATTTTCACTCCCTCTCTCGAGTACCGAGTGAAAATTATTCATAAATTCTGATTATATTACCTCAATTCAAAATCAAGAAATAGGAATTCATTAATTTCTATAATTCTTTATGAATAAAGTTCAAAGAAATTATAAGCTCTCTCGAACTCTACAAAATCTTAGATTGTGTTATCCTAAGGTCGCTTCTAAAATATCCTATCTCGAATACCAAATTCTAAATACAAATTCTTCCCATTAATGGCCAATTAATTGAGAAGTATTAAGAATAAAATAACACAAATAAACCATGAAAAATCTCGTAAAAATTATACTGAAATTCAAGACATAGTATTAAGTAAAGGCTATATCGTTCCCTTAGATTAAATAACTTTTAGTTCATAATGGAAAGAAGTAAGCACAAGTTAAAAATTATAAACATAATAAAAGAGAAGAGAAAAAACTATTTAAGAATTGATGAAACACTCCCCATAATTAGTCTTATCTCATTTTCTTACTAAATCATATTGAATATCTCCTTATTAGAAACGCTCCTCATAATTTTGAGATTCTTCTCCTTATTGTTGAACTCTTTTCATCATGATTCTTGACTGTTCACTCTGCATAAACTCACATAAGTTTAGATTTTTTATGGAATTTAAATCACCAAATAAAATTCTATTCCCCTTACAAAATTCAATGATTGTTAATTTTTTGGACTTATTTTGAGTACGTAACATTTGAATTTCATAATTTTGTTGTATATTGAAGTTGTATTTTTTAAAAATTTTTTATAAAATGATGATTATCTCTATGTATAGTCTCATTACATTTTGACATATCTTCATTATTTTTCTTTTTACCTTTGGCTTTCTTCACTCCAACGGGCCATTCAGATGAATTACCACTGATTTCCTCATCACGTATGTTAAGATCACATGCAGACAAACTAGGATATGTCGATATAGGAGGCTCTGCAAGAGATGACTCGAACTATAAAGATGTAAAGTTACTAGTTTACCTTTGAAAGACTGGTGTTGGATTGTTAATATTATCTGAAAATTTTTCCATATCCTTAAGAATAGGCCACATGTGATCAAATTTGAATCCTTTTTTAAAATTTGTATCTTGTGCTAGTAATCCTTTCCATATCCTTTATAGGTTTAAATGTAGTTTTTATATTTCACATAATTTTTAGAAGTTTCTTAAGTATAATGTGTTCATGTATAATAAATAAAACTATTAGTTCGTAATTAAATATAATTTATAATTTTGTAATTTATGTTCTATTATTATTTTATGTAATATCACAAATAATATAATTACTTAATATGTCATTAAATTAATATGATTTATATAATTACATTAGTGAAGTAATTATTTAAATAAAATATCTATAGAGAGTTAAAGGGTAAAAAAGAAATTTGGGTAAAAGATATAGAGAATATTATTTTTTTGTAGAGAATATACTTTTTGGGATAGATAATATTCTTTTTGATATAGTATTTGGAGTAATGGGTTGGGAATAGGAAAAAAATATAGAATAAAGTTACTGTATTTTAGAGTTTTGGTTGCTGCAAAATAGAGTTCGTAGTTTGAGATGGCCTTAAGCATTGGCTTTGTTGGTAAATTTGCATTGGCCTTGTTGGTAAATTCTCTTTTGTTATCTCTTTCTCTTTTTCCTTTATTTTTAATTCAAATTCTTGCAGTAAGCATATAATCATATAGAACATAAAAGCATGAGCTCGACATTTCTGTAGGATTGGCTCGTGGAAAGGTAGAATTGGCTCGTGGAAAGGTAGAAGGAAAGGAGTTGATGTGGTGTGATTTAACTAGAAGAAGAACCAGTTCCAGGAATGCTTGAGAGCATAGTATCTGAGCTCTGGAAAAAGAGCCTTGATAAGTGAATTTTATTCACTTATTTGATCTTAATTTTAGCTTTTATTTGCTTATTTCCTTGACCTCTCACTTAGTTCTCATATTTTTAAGTATCTTTCTCAAGTTTTGAATAATTGTAGAAGCTTTTGACAGGCTGAACAAGTTGTTGAGGAGAAAAATAAGGCACTTTAGGTAGAAGCCTAAATGCCGCAATGCTGAAGGTTCTCGAAAAAAAAGCACTATAGTGTTGCCCTCATTTTTGCCCTAGCATTGCGGTGCTACATGCATAGCACTACAATGTTATCATTTGCTACTATACGATAGGTTCTTTAGCATCGTGGTAGGCGCGTGTTCTGGCCTTTTTTTGGCCAGATTTAACCTTACTACTAAAGGGATATAAAAGGGATCCAAGAGAAACATCTTGGGGACTATTTTTCAAAGCTTTGATAACTATTCTCTTGGAACAAAAAGAATAAAAAGGAGCGTGTGAAGAGATTCTCGTCAAATCCAAAAAGTTTATATTCTCTTCTATTTATTCTCTTGATGTTAATGTTTGTGAGATTTTTTTTGTCTTTTTCTATTATGAACTAAGTTTTTCTGTCAAAGAGGAACAATGTAACTTGATTTTATTGAATCTCAATTCTAAGTTTATGAATATTATTATTGATTATTTGTGTTACTTTTGCTTCTCAATTGATTGGCCACCTTTAGGATGATTTTGATTCTAGAAGTTTTACTTGAGAAAGGAAAATCATGGAATTGGTTAGAGAGTAACACGACCTAGAATTTAATAGTATTTGAGAAAACCTATTTAACCTTTGAAGCTTATTCAAGAATTATTAGGCTTAATAAACTTTTGTTCCTCAATTTTGAATAGAGATATTGAGATTAGGAATTCAAGGTAATTTTTTATTAGCACTTGAAAAAGGTAGTAGAAATACTCAAGAGTCTAGTTTATAATCACATTGAAATTGAGTTAGAATTGAATTGTGAATTGAAAGATATATGAGATAGTTAAGTAGAACTAAACCTATATTATTTTTATCATATTATTATTTTCTACCACACTTTATCTTTTTATAGTTAACATTTATATTTGAGTTTTTCCATTTTAATTTACTTTAGTCACTTATTTATCAATATTTAATTGAATTCTCTAGATAAATTAGGAGTACCCAATCACGATACTTAGTAGAATTTAATTTCAATTCGCATAGATTCGACAACTCTATTTAACATTTTTACAACATAACTTGATACCGTATAGTTGCGGCATAATTTACGTCTATATCATTAATATAACAAGCCTCACCTGCTGACTTACCTGCCTAAAAATGCACCAGTTGTCTATGTGAAAGCCACATGCTCATCTTGTTCTTTGTGTAATTGACCCAACGGCCAGATTTCACATTTGCTCTTCATTTTTAAGTCGTGTGTCATGCTTTTAGCTTTCTAGGATTTAATCTTTTTTCTTTTCAAATTCAAGCTAAAACACATTTAGTTAAATTAAACTAAATATAAACTAAATAAAATAACTGAATCAAAATCAAATCAAATCAAATCAATTAACCTAAATTATTTAAAAGCTAAGCTAAAAGTAATAACTAAATACACACAATTTAATAGATGAAAGGCACCAATAATTCTATTTTTATAGAATTATCAATCAACAATTTTCTTTGCAATGTCATCAATGCTCTTCAATCCAAAGAACTGCTAACTAGAATGTATATCAAAAATGTACATTTTAAGCTGTTCATCAAATACCATGAGCTCTGTGGCATAAAAATCTTCTGGATAATACTTAGTAAAATGATTAATTTCTTCTTGTCAAAAGTTGAAAATGAATTATATAGATATAAATATGCTACACAAATAATCACATCAGTGTTTATCTCATTAAAATAATCAAACTCTTGAAGTTACATATCAATGACACTTTAAGATAACTACACGAAAGTGCTATAAATTTGTGGTTTCTTGAGCTTTACACTGTGACCGATCTCGATTACAAAAGTATCATCTATGTTTGGAATAATTATATCATATTTTCCACAAAAATAGACTGCTACCCACTTTCTCTTATTATCCACGATCATTGTTTACATAATCTCACCAAATTCATGGCATTTACAATATCTTGATCTTTCCTTTGTAATGTTCTTGATAATTCATTTGAAATTCCTAAAAGTGTCATCTTCAAATGTAAGTTGAATATAAAATCAAATTATAATATTGACTCTAGTAAATTTGAAATTCCTAAAAGTGTCATCTTCAAATGTAAGTTGAATATAAAATCAAATTATAATATTGACTCTAGTAAATTATTTGCTTCAGATTTCTGTTTTTAGAACTTGATCTATCATCTATAATTATTTCAAGAATAATAATTATTAAAGAAAATATGATAGTCAAGCTAAGTACAGTATTATAATGTGAGTCCCATCGAGTATCATCTAGGGTTGGCAATTTTCTACATGACACGACGATAGACTCGAAAATGACACTAAATAAACTAGTTTGGGTGACCCATTTAATTTTTGTGTTAATTTTGGATTGACACATGTAACACGTATAATAAACTATAAGTTTTAAGTCAACCCACTTAACCTGAAAATAATCTGTGTAATCCATTTAATTGAATGTGTCATTTTTGTATCATGTTAACACAACACTAATATGATATATTTATTAATATTTTAATATATTAAACATGATTTTGATTAATTTTAAACATATTTATAAGAGTAAAATTAATTTAAGTAGTGCATAGTCGTATTAAATTAGAATAATCGTCTCAAACGAGTCATAATATGATACATGACACGTTTATTAAACGAGTTACACGTGTCGTATCTTATTATACGTGTATTAATCGTGTCATATTCGGGTTTAAATTTTTGACATACTTATTAATTTTGTCATGTTCGGGTTAGGTATTATTGTATCGTGTCGTAATCGTGTCGATCCGAATATGACACGATAATACGAATTGCCAGCCCTAGTATCACCCGAACATTCTTAGAGTAGTTTCATGGTTTTGGCCTTGGCCATTTAAGATCTCACTATTCTTAAGTACTTCAACAATTATAGCATTTTATTTTTCCCAAAGAATATTACAACGTTTTGGGGGAGCTCTAACAATATTTACAACAACAAAAACTACATTAAAAAATGATGCAACTTGAATATATTTTTTTGCCATATCTACAAGAGATAGTTGTAGTTGACGAGCAAAATAATGAACATAATAAGCACATAAATTTTCTTTCAAAATAAGTACTTTGAGATCATTAGGCTCACCTTCCATATTACGGGTTCCATTTTAACCTTGTCCCCTTAATCTAAATATGCTTAGTCCATATCTAGAAAATAATTTATCAATAGCGTCCTTAAGTGACAAAGATGTGGTGCTAGTAACATGTTTAATTTCTACAAAATGCTCAATTACATCTTTATTCTTATATACATAACGCAATATTGTTGTCATTTGCTCTTTAGTTAAAACATCTCAAGATTCATCAATAGAGTAGAGAATAATGCATCACCTATATCTATAATGATAACATGAATAGTTTATGATGTAATAGCTCTTACAACATCTTTTTGAATATCAGATGATGTCGATCTCAAATTTTTTAGAGCATTCTTCAATATAACAACTTAGATATCTTCATTGTAATCAGCTGGATAGTGTAAGAGCTTAAGAAAGTTACCTTGGTTGCCTAGATTTTTAAATTCATTATCACCACAAAAAGCATGTCCTTGTGGTAAAGGAAAATGAACACAATTTATTAATGCAATCAAGCAATTTCTATATGCACTACACATTTGATCTTATTGCATTAACAAAATGGACCAAATACATTGTTTTTGGCTCATTAAGGCTTCACACATCTTCCATGCTTAGTTGTGTTCACTATTAGAGCCTCAAACATTAATTTGGAGTCTTTCACTCTTTCTCTAACTCAAAAATTCTTTACTTAAAAAATCATCACCTGATTGTTCTCCAAGATTTGGCTTAAAAAGATAATAATATAAGTAAAATACAAGACCCTTCATTATTCTGTACTCTAACTAATTAGATTAGTTTTCAAACCATTCAAAGTGGAACTTTCTTGATTGTTTTCTAAATATTGTCAATAGAAGCTTATGATATCGAGGTTGATGAGGACCTTTTTGCATATATACTCATCGAACTTGATCTCTAACATTAAGAGATTGTACTCTTAACCCAGCGTTTGTCGAAAGTTCTGCAAGATTAATATCCATATTATCTCCATCTTTCTCTATAAGTATTGGTGACTCTAACTTTCTTTTAAAGTATCTTTCTATAGGTGAATTAAAAAAATGACTTGTTATATATTGTCAAAGATTTAGGATAATAAGATTATAAAATTATAAGCAATTTAAACAACATTAGTCAAAATATTGAAATTTTAACTCAATGTTCAGGAGTCGTTCCTTTATTTTTTTTTTTTAAAAAAAAAGCTTACTATTGATATAAGGCACGTTATTTGATCATTCTCCCTAAATACTAATATTCTAAAAATTAACAATTATGTTCTTAATTAGTATGTTATAATTGTAATTATATTATAAAGAAAATTATATAAGGTAGATTGTTTTTTAATGTAACAAAACAATAAAATTATATAATTGCAATTATGTTATAAAATTTTCATTTGCCAGCACTCATATAATTTTCTTTATATAATTATATTGTATTATTACATTCCAAAAAAAAGCTAAAAAAAAAGTTAAGTCTTTTAATGTGTTACTCAATATTCAATTGTTTAAATATTATAGTATGTTAGTATCCATCTAATACCACAAATTCTAAAAACAAAATCCATGGAATAATAACTAACATTTAGAAATAGAAAGATAGAAACTAAAACTAAGGAATATTATAAGGATAAATCATTATGTATATGGTCTTTCTTTAATTATCATGCTACTTTAAACTATAAAAAGAAATGATAAACTTACTTCAAAAATTTTCTTGATTTAGATATTGAAACCTTGAACAATTTAGAGGGAAAATAGTGATAGAGATAGAGGATTGAGACTTAAAGGTGTTTAGTGGAGAAGAAGGAAAAAAGAGAAATTATAAGGGTTTCACTTTTTTTTTTTGAGAAGAAGATAATTAGAAATTTTTTTTTTCCTTTTTGTTTTAAATCCAATTCAAGGCTTTTATTTGATCATAGATGAACCTAGGTCTTATGTTATAAGCCATTCTCCTCTTATGGTACTGTTCTTGTCACGACCCGAGGTGGGGGTCAGTGGTACCCCGGGGACTCTAATTTTTCAAACTGGCCTCAATGAAATATTTAATTAAAAATAAAATCCAATAGTTATGGTTACTCATTAAACATAAATAATAAATAAAGTAGTTATTTAATAGTCATGTATCACTAATCATCTCACACTCAATTACATACATAAATAATACAAACCATGACCAAATCTCACATTCTAGTTCTTAACAAAATACTCAAATCTAAATATTTTGTAAATCTCATAGGAATTTACTAATATATAAATAAACTAATTATTTTGCAATACCTCGAACTAGGTCTCTTGGTCCAAATCACACCGAGTGCTACTTGAGGGGAAAAAAGGGTGAGCTATTGCCCAGTAGAGAATCAATTACAAGTTTTTATTACATAAGAAATATACTCACATTGAAGGTCCTGCATGGTTAGTATTGCATTCAAAACAGTTCCTAAACCTCAAGTGGAAATCATAGACCAATAATATAAAAATTACAAACCATTGTTAAATATCCATTAAAACCAGTACATATCTATTCCATCTAACATATAACTATGTATGAAATAATGATGTCCGAAGTGTCCTAGTAGATCATTCATAAGTTCGAGCCACCTAAAAAAGCGTCGTAAGTCCGATCACCTAATGTGGGGCATCGTAAGTCCAATCACCCGATATAGGACATCGCAAGTCCGATCACCCAATATGGAGCATCGTAAGTGTGTGAATGCATGCCAATGCTATATGAATGATAGAATAAAGATATGCATCATTTCCATATAATCTCAAAATAACCACGCAATGTTCTTTAATCAAACCACTTTTTGTCCTCAAAACTAAGTTCTCAAATCATATGGGATTTTCCTAAAAATTGTGGCATTATAATAACCATTTTTTTTAATCAAAACTCAAAAATTCAATTTCCTGCAAAAAATAGTTCAAAATAGTATATATAACACACCACCCAGTGTGGCATGCCTCCCATGCAGTTTATATCTCAAATTAGGTCAAAACATATATAAATCATGTTTTTATAAATAATTTCATGAAATTCTAAATTTATCAAAAATATGTGAAAAATGAAATTAAACTAGTTTAAAGATCAAGTAATTGAACCCTTACCTCTATCGAATATCCAATTGGTGTTACGGGTCTATGAAGAAGGTTTTGCATCGTTTGGGTATCATTTGGAAGGCCAGATGTCATTTAGAGAGCTTTTGATTCCTTAGTTTAAAAAGTTAATTTTCAAATGGATTTTTAAATCATGAAAAGACATCACCATTGAATTTAGGGCACCCAAAAATAGTAGGTTAAATATATAATTTGTCCAATTTGGAGCCGAGCCCCACGACACCCAAATCAAGGCAAATTATGAAACAGACTTCACCACTAACATCAAACTCTACTTCTCATCTTATGAGATCTGCATAGCTCTTTTGACGACTCTGAACAACTTTAAGTCTTTCTCTTATGACATTGACTTTTTCAGTAGTCTCTTGTATCAGTTCTGGCCTAAGAGTAACTCGCTTCTCTACATCAGCCCAGCACAAAAAGTGACCTGCATGGTCTACCATATAATACCTCATATGTGGCTATACCCAAACTGGTTTTGTTGCTATTGTTGTATGCAAATTTCACTAACAACAAGTGATCATTGCAACTTCCACCAAAGTCCAGTATGTATGAGTGAAGCATAATCTCTAGAATCTGAATTATTCTCTAAAATTGGCCATCTGTCCGTGGGTGATGAGCTGTACTAAGATTTAATTCTGTTCCCAAAGCTTTCTGTGAAGATTTCTAGAATTTAGATGTAAATCTTGAATCTCTATCAGAGACTATGCTGGAAGGTACTCTATGCAAAAGAACAATGTGATCCATGTAAAGACGACTGAGTTTGTTAAGAGAAAAGTCAATTCAAATTGGTATAAAGTAGGCAGTTTTAGTCATTCGATCAACAATACCCAAACTACATCATTTTTCCTTTGAGTCCTCGGCAATCCCGTTACAAAATCCATAGTAATCATATCCCATTTCCATTCTAGGATAGGCAATGGCTGAAGTAATCCAGCTAGTCTTTGATATTCTACTTTGACTTGCTGATAGATCATACACTTAGCCACAAAAGTAGCTACGTCCCGTTTCATACCCTTCCATCAATACTACCTCTTTAAATCATGGTACATCTTAGTACTATCAGGATGTATTGTAAACTTGGATTTATGAGCTTCTGTTAAGATAGTCTCTCGAAGGTGTGGATCATTAGTCATAGCTAACTTTCTATTAAAGAGTACAAATCCTTCTCTATTAGTGTTCCAACCGTCTAGTTGTTTACCATTTTGGAGTTGGTTCCAGATTTTTCTCAGTTCTTGATCTTGCCATTGACTCTGTTGAACTATCTAAAGAAGTGAAGGAGTAGCCACTACATTGCTAACATAAGCAATATCACTTCCCTCGATGTACTCCAAATTATAATCACCAATAATGACTGAATTTTTCCACCCTTCAAGTATCAAAGAAGTAAGTATATCATGAGATTTACAGCTTAAGGTATTTGCTACTACATTTGCCTTTTCAAGATGATACTGAAGATTGAAATCATAATCCTCCATGTACTCAATCCATCTCCTCTGTCTCAAATTCAAATCATGTTTACTGAAGAGGTATTTCAAACTCTTATGATCGGAGTAAATATCAAATTTAATACCATATAAATAATATCTCTAGATCTTAAGAGCAAAGATCACCGCTGCCAATTCTAAATCATGAGCGAGGTAGTTCTTCTCATATGGTTTCAACTAGCGAGAAATATAAGCTATAACTCTACAATTTTTCATTAAAACACATCCCAATCTTAAACCAAAAACATCTGTGTACACCACATATGGTTCACTATTGTTAGGGACAATCAAAATAGGTACAGTTGTCAATTTTCTTTCAATTTCATGAATGCTATTTCACACTCATCATTCCAAGTAAAGTTGACATCTTTCCTCAATAACTTGGCTAGAGGCAATGCAATGCTCGAGAAGTTCTCCACAAATGATGATTGTAAAAATCCGAATTTTGGGAGGGTAATTTGGATATTTTATCAATTTTTCGGATATAATATTGTGAGGATTAATTTGAAAAAATTTTGTGCCAAAGGAACTAAATTGTAATTTTTGGGGGGACTAGATTGATAGAGATTTGAAATTTTGGGACTTCTGTGCAATTTTTGAGCCCATTCAAAACAGGCCACGTGGCCTGTTCACTCATTTCTCTTCTCTCTCTTCTCTTTCTTCTTCCCTGATTTCTCTCTCTTCTCTTTGCATTTTTCAACCACTGACGCCCGACTGCCGCAGGGAGTGTTCCGGCCACCGTTCGCCCGAACCACTGACCGGCGAAGGATCGTCGTGCCACGCCGAAGCTTTGCCGCCACTTGCCAGCCCCCGCTGATGTCTTCATCGCCGGAAATCTCCATTGAGGCCGAATCAGTTTTTTCGTCACCGACGACGATTCCGGCCACCATTCGACCTCTAACCGGTCCTGTTGGATTCGTCTCGTCTTAAGGATCATCAAGGTATATATATCTCAACCCCATTTTGTCCAGATAGAAAGTTGCCATTTTTGGGCATTTCGAGTTTATGGTTGTTGTTTTTGATCCGGCCGTTGGATTGTGTTTTTGAGTTCAGTTTTGGAATGTACTCGGAAAATGGAGAAGTTTGATATATATATATATATATTGTGTTGTTTGGTGATCGGCATGAAAATCGAGATCAGACGGTCGAGATTTACCTCATTATGTGTGCCACCGGTCCGGTGTGGGCTCGGACCAGAATTGGACAAATTATGCGTCTAACCTAGCTATTTTGGGTCCTAGGAATTCAGTGAAGCAATCCGTTCGCGAAATTGAAGCTCTGGTGAGAAGTTGACTTTTCGCAAGAGGATGATCGAGGGCTTGGAATTGGTTCTCGACCCTCCGGGCGACTGTCAACGACACCTTGAGGACTCAATAGTGTGGTGTCATTATTCCGGTGAGGTAGGTATTTAGTTACCTTCATTTTATACCGTCTTTGAGTTAAAACTTATTTATAGTAGCATATAAGAACAAATGTGTTTTTAATGATTTGAATTATGTGTGATGGAATTGGTTATATGAGATATATACTGTACTACTCTGGGAATTTTTAGTGTGTAGGTTATTTTGAGTATATCAACAATAGGGCCGTTATGCTGCCTGTTTTTCTATAAAACCCTATTATGCATGTTTTACTGAAAAACAAGAGTACAGTAGTTTTTACACTTCAGTTCTGTATTGCACGTGTCATAGGATCATATATGAACACCGTGTTAGCATCGTGGGTTTTACAGTATGGCGCTACATGCCCCACCATTGGTGAAAGTCTGTAAACTCACGCGGGGTTTGTTCTTCTGATTACCTCCCTATTTGGCAGGCGTAGGCAATTCGGTTACCCCTCCAGGTTTGGTAGGCAACACACGGGTGTCCCCTCCGGGTATGGGCTTAGGTGTCAGGCAGGCTGTTAGGCATACTTAGTACTATCATCCTGAGTTTCCACAGATAAGAGGATGAGAGCTCATAGATATGGGTTGATTTATGTCATGTGCATATGGATTGATGGTTTTGATTACACTGTTTTATATAGATGGGCTCCCAGTTTGGATTATATATATATATATATATATATATATATATATATATGTGTGTGTGTATGTTTTGGATTTGAACTAACCATGCAGGAGTTTTCCATCACTGAACTGTTTTTCTTCAAGATAACTATTTTCCTACTGGCCATTGTATGCTCACCCCCCCCTCCTTCCCTTCTTTAGGTGGTGTTCAGTGCGATCTTGGTAATCAGAAGGAGTAAGAGGCCATCTTGACTGTAGTTCATTTCTTGGTAATACTAGAAGTCTACTGTTGTGGTGTTTGGACTGTTTGGGGTTTTGTATTAGCATTGAACCAAGATTACTACTTTCTATTTTATCTGTAAACTTATGTATGCCATTCTGGGATTTAACTTGTTGTTGTAGATGATGATGGTGCTTGGACTTATATTTGATTTTTCCGTTTTTCAATTATTATTAGGTCTATGTTTAATGGTGTATACGAACTGTGGGAGAGGTTCATGGGATGAAATTCCAAATACTTTATCAAAATGGACTGTTTACAAAACTAAAACTTTTTAGACACTTTTCAAATAAATCAAGGAATTTCCTACCTTTGTAAATTCCCCTTCAGAGCTTTGAGTTGAATAACTTGGATGTATCACCAGTATACTAGACTGAAGTTATTTTATGACAAGCATGCATCATTATCTCACTAACTGCTTGGCATATTATTTCAGACTTGTAAGGATGTCTCCTAGAAGAGTTCCGAGGCACCAGCCAGGTGCTAAACCTCCTCAATGTCCTGATTTCTCTCATCTGATTGAGGCAATATAGCAGG
This sequence comes from Parasponia andersonii, assembly GCA_002914805.1. NCBI lineage: Eukaryota > Viridiplantae > Streptophyta > Magnoliopsida > Rosales > Cannabaceae > Trema > Trema andersonii. Next base: position 175,363 of record JXTB01000431.1, read on the forward strand.
CATTTGCCCAGATGAGCAACCCAGACTATCAGCCTCCAGCTCCAAGGGCACGTCAGTTGGATCAGTCAGATTACCTCCAGTGATTCATGTGCCTCCAGCCAGGGTAGTTTGACGGGAGACCAGATCCTCTCGCGGCAATTGCTTAGTTGCGTGAGATGGAGAGGCATTTTCGGTCCCTTGGTACTTTGGTAGAGTTTTGGGCAATCTTTGCCATTACCCGTCTGTTCGGGAGTGCCATTCATTGGTAGGAGACTGTGGAGTGGATGCAGGATGTTGTGGGTCTTACTTGGGAAGGCTTTGAGCGGATTTTCAGAGCTCAGTATGCCAATGAGGATCAACAGGATGAGATTATGAATCGGTTTGAGACTTTGGTCCAAGGTAACAGAATGGTGAATGAGTACCTGATTGAGTTCACTGAGTTGGCAAGTGTTGCCCTTGACCCAGGTACGAGTGAGAAGTCCTGAGTTGCAAAGTTCAGGAGTCGTCTGAATCGGAACATTTTCAACAGGATTGGTACCCAGACTTTCCATACTCTTCCTGAGATTGTAGTGGCTGCCCAACGGGTAGAGGCCATCGAAGAAGGATTGGGTTCCAGGAGGAACCAATGGAGAGGTAATGACAGGAAAGCCACCAGAAGGAACCAGGGGCAGTGATCAGCCCAGGGTACTCCGAACAGTGGGAGCTCGAACAGTAGTGGCTCTTCAGGGGGCGGCAGAGGTAGTCCTTATGGAGAATATTTTGTTTGTGGCCAGCCGGGTCACCGGAAGAAAGAGTGTCCTACTCGCCTGTAGAAATCTCCTCTTTCTCAACCGCAGGGGAGCTAGTCAGGTTCTGTTCCTTATCAGAACACTCAGGCAAGGCTGTAACAGTCACAGGGTGCTTCGTAAACTTTTACTTCCCCTCAGCCTTATCAGCATCAGTACTGCCCTCGGGGTTACACTCAGAACTTTCAGGCTACTCAGGCCTTAGGGAGTCAGAGTGGGCTCAGTTATGGCAGTAGTGGTCCAGGATCTAGCAGCAGCTGACCTGGTTAGGGGAGAGGTAACAAAGGGAAAGGAAAGGTGACTGGCAAAGCCTATGCTTTTACTGGAGTCACGACACTCAGGATCGCACCGGTTGAGGTGTTGTTGACGGTATGATCCTTATTTCACACTCTTGGGCATATGTTTTGTTTGATATTAGTGCATCCCATTCATTCATATCCTTATTGTTTGCTCAACTATTGGGGTTGGAATTTTTTGATTTGGATTATGTATTAATGTTGGATACAACTTTAGGAGGAATGGCTGATGTGTCTAGTGTGTGTAAGTCTTGTCGGGTTGTGATTGGTGATAGAAAGTTTCTTGCTGATTTGATTGTGTTGCCGATGGGACAGAATGATGTAATATTCGGTATGGATTGTTTGTCGAAATATCGAGCGGTTGTGGACTGTCGTACGAAGCGGGTGACTTTTTTTTTCTAGTGATGGATATCCTATTGTCTATCAGGCTGGGATGAGTCCGTTGAAGCCTAGTCCTATTCTGAAAGCGTGCATGAGTGGCAGAAAGAAACTTGAGTGTTATGGGAACTTGTTTGCCATAGATGGTGAAGTGAGGACAGACGATCAAGACCCATGGGTTCTGGTAGTGTGTGAGTATTCGGAGGTATTTCCTGAAGACTTACTAGGGTTACCACCAGATAGGGAGATCGAGTTCTGTATTGAACTGCTTCCTGGAGCTCAGCCAGTTTCTATTCCAGCCTATCGCATGGCACCTGCTGAGATGGAAGAATTAAGAGAACAGTGGGTGATCTACTTTCCAAAGGCTTCATTCGTAGTAACACTTCTCCTTAGGGTGCTCCTATTTTGTTTGCGAAGAAAGCTGATGGTTCATTGAGACTTTGTGTGGACTACAGGAAGTTGAATTAGTTGACGGTGAAGAACAAGTATCCCTTGCCAAGAATAGATGAGTTGTTTGATCAACTCGGTGGTTCAAGGTTCTTTTCTAAGATCGATTTGAGATCCAGCTATCATTAGTTGAAGATAAGAGAGGATGATATACCTAAGACAGCATTCAGAACTCGATATGGTCACTTTGAGTTTTTAGTGATGCCATTTGATTTGACAAATGCCCCTGCAGCCTTTATGAATCTCATGAATCGGGTTTTCAGGCCATTTTTGGATCGTTTTGTGGTTGTGTTCATCGACGACATCCTGGTGTATTCCAAGCTCGAGAAGAGCATGCCAAACATCTAGGGATAGTACTTAAGATCCTGAGAGATCATCAGTTGTATGCCAAGAAATCGAAGTGTGACTTTTGGATGTCAGAAGTGAAGTTCTTGGGCCATGTGATTTCTCACGGAGGTATTTCAGTCGATTTCGCTAAGATCGAAGCTATTTTGGAATGAGAAAGACCGAGAAATATGACAGAGGTACGTAGTTTCCTTAGTTTGGTAGGCTACTACCGTCATTTTGTGCAAGATTTCTCGAGAATTGCTTTGCCTTTGATGAAGTTGACCAGGAAGGATGTCAAGTTTGTTTGGGATCACGAAAGTGAAGAAGCTTTTATCAGGTTAAAGCAGAGTTTAACCATCACACTTGTTCTTATTGTTTCTGATAGTAACGAGCCTTATGTAGTGTATACCGATGCTTCGAAGACGGGTTTGGGATGTGTCTTGATGCGGAATGGTCGAGTTGTGGCTTATGCTTCTCGTCAGTTGAAGCCGCATGAAAGGAACTATCCCACCCATGATCTAGAACTTGCAGCAGTGATCTTTGCGTTGAAGATTTGGAGATGTTACTTGTATAGTGTGAAGTTCGACATATTCTCCGATCATAAGAGTTTGAAGTATCTTTTTACCCAAAAGGATCTGAACTTGAGACAGCGAAGATGGGTTGAGTATATGGAGGATTATGACTTCGACCTACAGTATCATCCTGGTATGGCCAACGTTGTAGCTGATGCACTGAGTAGGAAGCCTCGTGGTGTACTAGCTGCACTAGTGTTCGAAGATTGGAAAAACTCAGTTGCGATTGGTGACTATAACTTGCAGTACTTCGAGAATAAAGGTGTTGCTTGCCTGAGCAACATTGTGATTTCACCATCTCTTCTCCAGATTGTCCAGCAAAGTCAGTGGCAAGGCAAGGAGTTAAGGACAACCTGGAACTGATTTCAGAATGGTGAATAGTTAGATGGTTGGAGCACTAACAGAGAAAAGTTCTTGCTTTTCAATGGGAGGTTGGCTGTAGCTAATATCTTCGAGAAACCATTCTAACAGAGGCTCGCAAATCAAGGTTTGCAGTACATCCGGGTAGTACTAAGATGTATCGAGACTTGAAGCGGCAGTGTTGGTGGAAAGGTATGAAGAGGGATGTGGCTACTTTTATGGCTAAGTGTTTGACTTGTCAGCAAGTCAAGGCTGAACACCAGAGGCCAGCTGGGTTACTTCAGCCGTTACCCATTCCGGAGTGGAAGTGGGACAAGATCACGATGGACTTCGTGACCAGTTTGCCGAAGACCTTGAGGAAGAACGACACAGTTTGGGTGATAGTCGATCGGTTGACGAAGAGTGCTCACTTTATACCAATCCGAATTGACTACTCTATCACTAAGCTCAGTAAACTATATGTGGAAAACATCATACACTTGCATGGTGTGCCTTTAAGCATAGTTTCTGATAGAGATCCAAGATTTACTTCCAAGTTTTAGAGAGCCTTGCAGAAAGCGTTTGGTACACAGTTGGATATCAGTACAGCTCACCATCCTGAGACAGATGGTCAGTCTGAAAGGACCATTCAGATTCTTGAGGACATGCTATGTTGTTGTATACTGGACTTTGGTGGGAACTAGGATGACCATCTTCCTTTAGTGGAATTTGCTTACAATAACAGTTACCAGACCAGTGTAGGTGTGGCTCCATATGAAGTGCTGTATGGGAGGCCGTGTAGATCGCCTTTGTGTTAGGCAGAACCTGAAGAGCATGTTACTCTCGGACCTGAACTGATTGAGGAGACTACTAGGAAGATCAAGGATATCCAAGAGAGACTCAAGGACATTCAGAGTCGCCAGAAAAGTTATGCTGACCCTAAAAGGCGTGAGGTAGAGTTCGATACTAGTGATTCCATCTTCTTGAAAGTGACTCTAAGATATCGTGTTACAAGATTTGGAGTTAGGGGTAAGCTTGCTCCAAGGTATATTAGTACCTTTGAGATCACTGAGAGGATTGGACCAGTGGCGTATCGCTTGAATCTACCTGCACAGTTGGGCCACGTGCATAATGTGTTTCACGTGTCGATATTGAAGAAGTACACACCGGACGCATCTCATGTTATCCAGTATGTTCATGTACCGATCCAAGAAGATGTGTCCTATATAGAGCAGCCTGTTCGCTTGTTGGCTAGAGAGTTGAAGGTGCTTCGCAACAGAGAGATACCACTTGTCAAGGTGCTTTGGGAACATCACAAAGAAGACGAGGCTACTTGGGAACTCGAGACAGAGATGTACGAGAAGTACCCTAATTTGTTTAACTTTCAGTTAGAAGTTGTATTTTGATGAAAACCTTGACTTGTATTTTGAATTTCGGGACGAAATTCCGATAAGGAGAGGAGAATGTAAAAACTCGGATTTTGGGAGGGTAATTTGGATATTTTACCAATTTTCCATATATAATATCGTGGAGATTAATTTGTAAAAATTTTGTGCAGAGGGACTAAATTACAATTTTTGGGGGACCAGATTGATAGAGATTTGAAATTTTGGGACTTATGTGCAGGTTTTGAAAAATTGAACCGCCCATTCAAAATAGGCCACGTGGCATGTTCACTCATTTCTCTTCTCTCTCTTCTTCCCTGATTTCTCTCTCTTCTCTCTGTGTTTTTCAGCCGCTGATGCCCAACCACCGCAGGGAGTGTTCCGGCCACCGTCCACCAGCGCCACTAACCAGCGAAGGATTGCCGTGTCGCGCCAAAGCTCCGCCGCCACTCGCCAGCCGCCGCCGATGTCTGCATCGTAGGAAATCTCCATAGAGGCCAAATCGGTTTTTTCATCATCGGGGACGTTTCCGGCCACCATTCGACCTCTAACCGGTCCCGTTGGATTCATCTCGTCTCAAGGATCATCAAGGTATATATATCTCAACCCCATTTTGTCCGGATTGAAAGTTGCCATTTTTGGGCATTTCGAATTTATGGTTGTTGTTTTTGATCCGGCCGTTGGATTGTGTTTTTGAGTTCAGTTTTGGAATGTACTCGAAAAATGGAGAAGTTTGATATATATATATATATATATTGTGTTGTTTGGTGATCGGCATGATAACCGAGATCAGACGGTCGAGATTTACCTCATTTTGCATGCCACCGGTCCAGTATGGGCCCGGACTAGAATTGGACAAATTATATGTCTAACCTAGCTATTTTGGGTGCTAGAAATTCAGTGAAGAGGTCCGTTTGCAAAATTGAAGCTCCAGTGAGAAGTTGACTTTTCGCAAGAGGACGATCGAGGCATTGGAATTAGTTCCCGACCCTCCGGGCGATCGTCAACGATACCTTGAGAACTCAATAGCGTGGTATTGCTATTCCGGTGAAGTAGAGGTTTAGTTACCTTCGTTTTATACCGTTTTTGAGTTAAAACTTATTTTCTGCAGCATATAAGAATAAGTGTGTTTTTAATGATTTGAATTATATGTGATGGAATTGGTTGTATGAGATATATACTATACTGCTCTGAGAATTTGCTGTGTGCAGGTTATTTTGGGTATATCAAAAATAGGGCCGTAATGCTGCCTATTTTTCTATAAAATCCTATTATCCATGTTTTATTGAAAACCAGAGTACAGTAGTTTTTACACTTCAATTCTGTATTGCACATGTCATAGGATCATACATGAGTACCGTGAGTTTTACAGTATGGCCCTACGTGCCCCACTGTCGGTGAAAGTCCTTAAACTCGCGCAGGGTTTGTTCTTCTGATTACCTCCCTATTTGGCAGGCGTAGGCAATTCGGTTGCCCCTCCAGGTTTGGTAGGCGACACACGGGTGTCCTCTCCGGGTATGGGCTTAGGTGTCAGGCAGGCTGTTAGGCATACTTAGTGCCATCATCCTGGGTTTCCACAGATGAGAGGAAGAGAGCTCATGTATATGGGTTGATTTGTGTCATGTGCGTATAGATTGATGGTTTTGATTACACTGTTTTATATATATGGGCTCCCGGCTTGGATTATATATATATATATATATATATATATATATGTGTGTGTGTATTTATGTTTTGGATTTGAACTAACTATACAGGAGTTTTCCATCACTGAACTATTTTTCTTCGAGGTAACTATTTTCCTACTGGGCATTGTATGGTCATCCCCCCTTCTTCCCTTCCTCAGGTGGTGTTCAGTGCGATCTTGGTAATCAGGAGGAGTAAGAGGCTATCTTGACTGTAGTTCATTTCTTGGTAATGCTAGAAGTCTACTGTTGTGGTATTTGGATTGTTTGGGGTTTTGTATTAGCATTGAACCATGATTACTACTTTCTATTTTGTCTGTAAACTTATGTATGCCATTCTAGGATTTAACTTGTTGTTATAGATGATGATGATGCTTGGACTTATATTTGATTTTCCCGTTTTTCAATTATTATTCGGTCTATGTTTAATGGTGTATATGAACTGTGGGAGAGGTTCACGGGATGAAATTCCAAATACTTTATCAAAATGGGCTGATTACAAAACTAAAACTTTTTAGACACTTTTCAAATAAATCAAGGAATTTCCCACCTTTGTGAAATTCCCCTTCTGCCACTAGCCTGGGTTTTGGGCCGTGACAATGATAGTATCTTGCTAAACCAAGGAAACTTCGTACCTCCGTAATATTTCTCAGTCTCTCCCATCCTAGAATAGACTCTATTTTGGACGGGTCAATAGAGATACCATCATCTAGAAATCACACTTTGATCTCTTGGCATATAACCGGTGATCCGTCAAAGTCTAGAGCACGATCTTTAAATGTTTTGCATGTTCTTCCTGAGACTTAGAATAAATAAGGATATCATCAATAAACATAACCACAAATCTGTCCAAGTAAGGCCTGAAGATCATTTTTATAAGGTCTATGAACACTGCAAGTGTATTCGTTTATTCAAAAGGCATAACTAAAAATTCAAAATGACTATATCGAGTCCTGAATGCAATTTTCGGTATGTCTTCTTCATGAATTTTCAGTTGGTTGTATCCAAATCTCAAGTCTACCTTTGAAAAGAATTTAGATCCACCAAGTTGGTCAAACAACTCGTCAATTCTTAATAATAGATACTTATTCTTTATCATAAGCTGGTTTAGCTTTCTATAGTCCACACAAAGTCTGAGCGTACCATCAGCTTTCTTGGCAAAGAGAATTAGAGTACCCCAAGATGAGGTCCTACTCTTGATGAACCCTTTTGGCAATAGGTGATCTAATATTTCTCTTAATTTAATCATTTATACAGGAGTCATTAGATAAGCAGGAATAGAAACAAATTGAGATTCAGAAACTAAGGCAATACAGAATTCAATTTCTCTATCAGGTGGTAATCCAAGTAAAACCTTTGGAAAAATATTTGGAAACTCACTAACTACTGATATCCATGGATATTGATCTGCAGTTCTAATCTGACCATCAATGGTAAATAGGCATCCATAACATTTTAGTTTCTTTCTTCTGCCAATACATGCTCTCAGAAGAGACATAGGCCTTATTAGATTCAATCCAGCTTGATACATAACTAAATACGCATCTTCAAAATAAAGAGTCACTTTCCTTCTATGACAATCGACTATAGCTTGATATTTGGACAACCAGTCTATACCAAGAATCACATCAAATTGATTCATAGGTATCACAATCAAATTAGCTAATAACTCACAACCAACAATGACGATAGAATAAGAGTTACATATACTAAACACACCATAGACATTTCCTACAGGAGTATCAAGATTTTAAGTAGGATCAAAAGTTTCATATTTCAAACCTAACATGCTAGCAGACAACATAGATATGAAAGAATACGATGTACTGGTATCAAATAATACATGAGCCTAAAAGTGATAAAGTAAGATCATACCGTCAGCCACTCTAGGTCCAGCCTAACCATATCTCTTTATCACAGTGACTGCATAAGTTTAAGCTTTCTCCTTTTCTTTGTTTCCTCTATCTCTGCTTGGATGACTACTGCTAGATCTAGGAGTGCAACTATAGGACTGTCCATAACATCCTTGTTGTTATGCCCCGCTCATTTGGCTCCCAAAATTCAAATGTTATTACTTATGGCTCTAATCCTCTATATACTGCTCACCCAAAAGATTAAGGAAGACTCCAAAACATAGTGGACACTTCTAGAATGATCAAGAGAGGTCCTAGCCATGCTAGAAGACTCTAGTTGGTGCTACTAAGTCCTAGAAGGCTCTAGACAAGGCCGGATGGTATTAGATGGGTTGGACGATCCTAGAAACTCCTAGAATAACTTGGAAGAGCCAAGATAGTGGGTAAACCTTTTGGAAGGATCTAGACCATGCATGTTCTAGATTTCTCTATGTAAATATCTTTGTAGATATTATAACTTTATTTGAGAATAATCTAGACCCTTTGTAAGATCATGCCACTTGGCACGATCACAACCGTTGGTTAGTTTAGGCTTTGCCTATATAAAGGACCTTTTGAGTTCATTTATACACAAGTCCCATTTTGTGAGAGTTCCAAATATTCTAAGAGTAATACAAAGCTTTCATTCACCTAAACTCTCTCATCGTTACCACTTTGTCTCAAAAGCTTACTCTTAGTCTCTTTCTTGAGTGTAGGTAGGCTGATTTAGTGCGACGGAGTGTACTAAGTACAGCACAATTGTCTAGTTTAAGGCTAGGGATGTGGCACTTGTGCTTCAGATGCCTAAGGGGTCTGTCACCCTATGGTGAAGGTATAACTCTGAGGATGATATTGGTATTGAACAGGAAAGTTGAAAGTCAGAGCTGAGCTCTGGAAATGAGCAGGCCTAGTTTGCTGACTAGGGATGGGTGTCAAAGCTGCTTGACTTCCATAAGATCCTCTAGCAGTCAGTGACAAAATGGATATTTCACAAAATATAAATACTAAAAATATATTTTTAAATGACTCATTTAATTCAAAAATTTGCCCCGGGGACTCTAACTTTTAAAACTGGCCTCAATGAAATATTTAATTAAAAATAAAATCCTACAATTATGCGTTACTCACTAGACATAGACAATAAATAAAATAGTTGTTTAATAATCATGTATCACCAATCATCTCACACTCAATTACAGACATAAATAATACAAACCATGACTAAATCTCACATTCTAGTTCATAAACTTTAACAAAATCCAAATTCCTATTCAAAACTAAATATTTCATAAGTCTAGTAGGAATTTACCAATTTATAAATAAACTAGTTATTCTGCAATGCCTCGAACTAGGTCTCCTGGTCTAAATCACACTGAGTGCCACCTGAGGGAAAGAATGGGTGAGCTACTGCCCAGTAGAGAATCGATTACAAGTTTTTATTATATAAGAAATATACTCACGTTGAAAGTCCTACATAGTTAGTATTACATTGAAAACAGTTCCAAAAACTCAAGTGGAAATCATAGTCCAATAGTTCAAACATTACAAATCATTGTAAAATATCCATCAAAACTAGTACATATATATTCCAGCTAACATATAACCATGTATAAAATCATGATATCCGAAATATCCTAATAGATCACTCGTAAGTTTGAGCCACCTAAAGAGGCACCGTAAATCCGATCACCCAGTATGGGGCATTGTTAGTATGTGAATGTATGCCAATGTTATATGAATGACAGAATAAGGATATACATCATTTCTACAAAATCTCAAAATAACTATGCAATATTCTTTAATCAAACCACTTTTAGTCCTCAAAACTGAGTTCTTAAATCATTTAGGAGTTTCCTAAAAATTGTGGCATTATAACAGCTATTTTTTTATCAAAACCTAAAAATCCAATTTCTTATTGAAAATAGTTCAAAACAGTATATATGATACACCACCCAGTGTGACGTTCTTCCTATACAGTTTATATCTCAAATAAGGTCAAAATAGATATAAATCACATTTTTATAAATAATTTCACGAAATTCCATATTTATCAAAAATATGTTAAAAATGAAATTCAAAATCGAATCCCTACCTCTATTGAGTGTCCAATTGGTGTTACGAGTCTATGGAGAAAGTTTGGTACCGTTTGAGTGTTGTTTGGAGGGTCGGATTTCATTTGGAGAGCTTTTGATTCCTTAGTTTGAAAAGTTGATTTTCAAACAGAGCTTTAAATCATGAAATGAACTTCACCACTATATTCAAAGTACCCAAAAATGTTAAGTTATATTTATAATTTGTCCAATTTGGAGCCGAGCCCTGCAGCACAAAAATCAAGTCAAATCTGAGCCATCCGATTTCATTTTTCGTGTCCATTTCAAAACATAGTCAATTTGTACCTCCTTTTTCACCATTTTCAATGTAGATACCAAAACTGTCGAATGAAATTGAAATTAAATGGAGTAAAATTAAGACACGAGATACCTACCACAAGATTAGCCGCGAGGAAAGGAGTCCACGATGACCAATTTCATAGTGAACGGCAGTCGAAATCGTCTCCAGCGAGGAAAGTTGTCCGCGGGATTTTTTTGCAGTTTTTCGGCAATCACGAGCATTGATGGGACCTGGTTTGGTGGTATGGTGATCATCCGGTGATGGCGCATCATTTCTAAGTGGTGGCGGGCTTGAGAAGGAGCTGTTGTGGCTGGCCGTGGGGAGTTTGTTGTGGGGACCTCGTTGGAGAAGAAGGAAAAGATGAGGGATTTAAAAGAAATTTAAGAAACTGTAATGCCATGTGTCAATTTCTGGCTAATTGAGCACCATTTTTCTTATTTTTACTTAGACCTAATTTTCTAAAAATCTTCTCAAAAACACTCTTAAATCATTGCACTTTGATCCCAAGTTTCAAACCTTCTTTACACTTGTACCCAAATGAATCTAAACCAAAATTTCATCCAAATTCTTTTTTTTTTCGGTAAAAAGACCACTAAACCATTGTTTAATTTGAGGGGTTTTATAGTTCTCTTTTAAGGTTTAACTATCAACACACTAATAATTAAAGAAAAAGAAAAAGAAAACTATCAAAACAACACTTTAGCTCATTAGACTTTGTTATCATGTCCAGGTCCATCAGACCACTTGGACTTTTACATTTAGCAACAAGTATTTGGCATTGTTTCTAACCCATCAGACCTTTTGGACTTTTATACAGTAACAAATATTTGAGGGGCTAGCAATTCCTCTAATAGGGGCTTATTTCTTACACGCACGTTTTTTTTTTTTTCCTGGAGTTGTATATTAGTTTGTTGTCAACTTATCAAATATATTTACCTAACTCAAACTATCCTAATTAACTAGCATATTAGTAAGAAACAGTCGATCTATAGAGAATCGGTAATGGAATATTTAATCTTAATTATTCTAAGTTAATTGAATGGAAGATTTGAATTCAACCATAATGAAATAACGCAATTAATATAAATAAAGCACATAAAATAAAATTAAGACAATCAATCTACATAACATTAGCTAAGAATTAGTATCCACCACTAACTAGTTTATCAACCTACTTGCCATATTTTAATCATCACTATTCCTATCGAAGCTATTGACCTATTTATTTATTTTTTAAAATTTAAAAAGTGAGGTTTAATTAATGACTACCACTTACTACAAATTCAAAAGAAAATAACACACACACTCTATCAAGGTTTGAACCCCTGACCCTCCTAAACTCACACACACATCCCTCAAGCTTTTGACCAACTAAACTAGCCCCAATTGAAGCTACTGACCTAAGTTCACCCACAAACACTGTATAAACCTATTTCCATCTTATGTACTAAGCAAACGATCTAATCTTCCTATTAAATTATTGGCAAACACACAATTCAATAAGAGCATTAAATATCAACGAATAAGTCAATATAAATCTAAGTGTCTATAAACGCAGAACATCCCAATTTATGCTATGTTTTCCATCTTAGTTAATCTATTCAAATAATATCAATTAACTAAGAATTACCACAAGAAATCATGTTTAACAAATGCTCAAACTTAAATTCCAGCAATATACAATCCATATAAACTACTTAATTGACCATCCAAACAATATATATGAGTCATAGTAAAATATAATTAGGCGCAGAAAAATATGAACAACCTCAATATATTGAGTAGTAAATCATAAAATCAACAGTAAACAAGAAGATTACATGGCTTGGGTTTCAACAAAGAAAACTTAGGCCAATATAATTATAGAATTGAAAGACATACTAAATAGAAAACGAAGGAAAGATGACACAAAAATACTAAGGAACGGGCATGAATTCTGAACAAGAGGCTCTTGGATTTCACAACGATTCGATCTCCTTCTTTCTCTCTTCTATCTAGGTAGTCTAGGGTTCCTTAGTTGATTCTTTCTCTAACTCATATTTGGCTCCCTGAAAATTTGACCTAGAGTTACTCCTTATAGGTTATAACGTCTCGTCAGTGAAATAATTATAGTTAGTGGAAGGAGTTAGAAGCCTGAGAGGACCTAAATTTGTCAAATCATAGTATACAAAACCTTTAACACCACGGTTCTCGGGACTTAGCGCTGGGGTATTGAGTCTCTGGAACATTTATTTTTCTAAGACATCATGTTGGCACTGCAACGCACAGGTTTTGACTCGTGCGTTGCGACATTAGACCTTTTTCAGCTTGGTTTTATTCCTCTTTGTGAATATGTCTTATTTTCGATCTAGTTTTATTCCTTCGTCTTTTTCTCACCTAAAATACCTAAAAATACGAAAACAACCAAAATTAGACTAAAAATATAAATAAATTAACAAAAATGACATAAATAAATAACAAAAAAAATAGAAAAACGACATCTATCATATATATTTATATAATATTTTTTTCCAACCTCTAGTAGGGGCTCAAGCCCCCACTTGGCTTCATGCCTGCTCTAGGGTAGAGAGTTGGTATTTAAAGGTAAGAGATGTAAGTTTGGCAATGGAGCAAATGTCTGGATATCCGATGACCCTTGGCTTCAAGACCATTAATTTTCTACCCTATTACTCCTCGGCTAGAATAGAATGCCAGGGTTAAAGATCTTAATCTTTGTCCCGAAGTGTCGAACGAAGTATAGATAGAGAGACTTTTCCCATCTATTGATAAAGCTATTCTTTTGGGGTGGTAGATTGGGAGGATATTTCTTTTGGAAAGATCATGCTTTTGAGCATGAAGAGCATGTTGATTAGGTGGAGTATCTTCAGACAATCTTGAAGAATCCTAATTAGGTACAAATCATGGATGCAGACCTACAACTGGCTGTGGATGCTTCCACAACCATACCCAATGGGATTTTCATCATATTTGAGGCAATTGTACAGTTGCACTCTCTAGTTTTTGTTGGCCTCTGGTTTTTGCAGTGGGGCATGGATTAATTTTATGTTTAAATGAATCAGATTTGGAGCACATAGACTCTCGTAAAATTCCCGCTAACTAGAAATTTTCAAAGCAGATCTATGCTAGAGATTTTACCAGAACATTTGTCTTGATGATAATCTTAGTTATCAATGAACTTAAGATCTTAGATATCAACTGTTAACGTAAAGTCTTAGTAAACATGAGTTTTGGGACTGACGCAAGGGCTTCAAATTGGACTCTTTAGCACTCTAGAGATTTTCAAAGACTAGTTGAAGTGTTAGATTTTGATGATTTTTTTTTTTTACTACTTTTATGTGGAAATGGCCCAATGATATATAAATAATAATTGTTCTTTAAACTTTTTGTAGGAAATTCATCATTGGCCTCGTTTGTAAAATTCTTATTTTTAAATGGGTAAGAGTGTAATTTTACAGTCAATGGCAAACATGTAATTAAATATTTTTTGAATTTTACAATTAAAATATCTGGAATTATTTATTGGCCAACATTGAAATTAAAGATTTCAGTTAAAATCTTGTTTATCAAATTTTATGATTTATTATTGAATTTTCAAGTGAATCAATTATGAATTTTCTTAAAATTTAATAGTTGTAAAATTTATAATAATTTAAGACCAAAATAAAATTATTTAGATTACCTACAGCTTGGAGGTTAGGACAAGACTTGAAAGCGGGATGTTTGCATAATTAAGAGATGAAGTTTAGGGGATGCAAGCTGTCAAGTTTATTGAAGTACTACTGAATTTACCCGATCTCTGTAAGACTAGGGTGACCAGCTCAAGGAGGCTTTTAATTAAACAATTATTATCTTGGACGACAGTTGCTGAACCGTATATATTTTTTTTTAATTTTTTTATTTGCATATTTCAATTGATTAATTAACTAAAATAGTTTAAAAAATGGAGATTGGAGGTAAGCTGAATAATCGATCTGTATCACAAACTATCTTTTCCTTTTTCAATTTTTAGGTGAAAAAACAAGCATAAAACCTAAACCGTCATGTGAATTCTTTGGTTTTCTTAGATAAGTGGGCAGCGTCATGTGAATTCTAGTAGCTTACAGATATAAGCCACTTCAGGCTTTTATGGACTCAAAATTTTAGATAAAGAATTATTTGCCTTGTGATTATTGTCCCTTTTATTGTTTTTATTCCCAGAACAAATTTGTTCTTTTATGATCTTTTAATATATATTATTGCGAAATATGTATACATATATACATATACGTCATTTTATCTATCCACCAAAAATTACATAACAAAATATATTATTTCTGTCCTTTTTGAAATATTCTTTTCCTCTCTCTTGCTGGCGACCTGTCAATTCGGTGTTATCTGTTAAATAGTTGTTAATTGTTATTCTTTTGTAAGATCAATTGATTTGTGCCTGTATCACTTCTTAATCAACTATATATGCTCCCCAAAAGAAGAGAGTGCAGGTATCATACAACCTTCGTATGGATTAATAGAGTGTTTTTGAGGTCCACGAAATCGAAAAACCTACCTGGAGAGGTACAAGTGCTGGTTAATTATTGTTGGTGTTGTTCTTACCAATTGTCTCCGTATCTCTAAATTATTGGTGTTATTTTTACCAACTGTCCACGTGTCTTCGTTATCTCAGAATGCTTTTGATCTTAAGCCAGACCGGAGAGGGAGGGGTGGCTACCTGCAAAGATTATCCGATGCTTAAATCAGACATTTACTCCCGAGATTGAATTGTAAAGACTAAGTTTTTGTTTATAAATTTTTTTTTTATGTATATCCCTTGTACCAGGAGGATGTATGACATATATATATAATCCTGGAACCAAGAACTTACTGGTTCTCAATCCCAGGATCGAGTACCCCTTTCTCATCATGACTTACTCCTGAAATCACGGGCCGTGGTTACCGTAATTTCCCTTGCATTGTTGTGATTTGCTTTCCGCCGTCCCCTATAATACGAGCCTAGCAGGGGTGAGACTTTGACAACTCACCATCCTGTCAGGACAGTTTGCCCAATACGTACACCTACCCAGGATTGCATTAAATGTCATGTCTGGGTCTGGAGCAGTGCGCTGCCTCCAATGATCTTCTAGTGGAAGACCCTCGAAGCTTCTGACCTCTAGCTATCGAGTTGAGAATTAGATTAAGCTGAACCCGTCCAGGGTCTGGAATGGATTCGGCCCTAGCCTGAGACAACCAACAGACCCTGTCGTATCACGTGCAACTTATGTGGCTTTTAAGCGATCTTTCTAAACACATATCGAACGGTGTATCCTCTGTCATTTGTTCCGTCACTTAACCGTCCACGTAACATGTAATCTAAGAGTAGGCCCCACAATTATATATACATGAAACTTTTAGGGAGCCAAAAAATTGACTTCCAGCAGCAAAGTTGAGTTTAACAAATATTTGTATAGATTATATTTTGGTGGGAATATCTTTTCAATCAATAAATGCAACTTAGAGGAAAACCAAAGCAAATATCACAGAAAACCAAAACAAATATCACAGGTTTCACGTGACTACAGTACTAGGTTCGCTTTTGTTAATTTATTCGTTCTTATGTTTTCCTAGAACAGGGGATCGATCTAAGAATCAGCCCTCAGTTATTTCTTAGAATTCATTAACGCCCGGATTAGTAGGAGAGAATTAAACTAATTAATTTTACATTGCATGCATGGTGTTAACAAAAAATAGATCACATCAAAAGGTGGTGTTAATTGATTGATTAATGTGTGACATTTGGCGCAATGAAATTGCATCCTGGTTTCATTTAATGCTGTGCCCTTCAATATTTAATCAACTTTGACATCATATATGTATTCATCATCTTCCTAATATTGTCAAATCAAAATTTACCTCATTTCCTAGACTAATTATCATGCGCAAATGATAATATATATATCCATATAAATATATAATGACAACAAGTAGCCAGAACTTTTTCGTTTTCTATCTCTTTTTTCCTCCTAATAAAAATAGAACAGTCTAATAGAAATCTTAAATTCTAAGATATGTCTCGTAGAGGTGAAATAGGAGACCGAAAGAAAAAGTAGAAAAGAAAATGAAAGTAAAGTAAGAAAGTGTGTTGTTTGCAAGGAGAAGAAAAAAAGAATATATCAAAGAGAAAAGTGCTAGAATGGGGAAAAGTTGATGTAATTATATGGAGTGAAATAGTAAATTTGAAACGAACTTGTTTTCTTGCTCCTTGTTTAACTTTAATTACCAAATATATTCATCCCTCATTGTTTATATCCCTGCAAACATAGCCCAAGTGAGTTATAGTTAAATATGTTCGGCATGTAAAAAAGGAAGAAGAAAGGGACATACATTATTATTAGATATCATTAAAAGTCTTTTTTTAACAAGCATGTGAAGGACTACATCCCAGCTTCAAAAAGAAAGAAAGAAAAAAAGGGAACGCATAAGTCTAAAATCATCAAAGAAAACACGTCAATCTCATCTTTTGGAAGGGCTTTGCTACTTTTCTCTCCACTGAATACTAGTCAAAAGGTTCTTTTTTTTTGTTTTTTTTTAACGATAATTTGTAAAGTTCATCCTATTTACTTGGTTCTGTCTTTCTTCTTCTTCTTTTCTCTTTCTTTTCCTTTTTAAAATTTCCCTCTAGTATCATTATTATTGTTGAGATATTACTTTAGTCTATCTTACTAAATAGATAAAGCGTTCTTAGGGGAAAAAAAGAGATAATGAAAAAGAAAAACTAGAGGATCTAGTTTCTCAACACGCCAGGGAAGCAAAGAGAACTAGGTATGTCAATCTCTAACTTGCGCCTGTGACTGTGTGATAGAGCATTTATTGTTTATCCATGCATATCTATCTATCTATTCGACAGGCCACACCGTCGTCAATTAAAAGTTGAGCAAGCTTACGAGATAATAAATAAAGGTGTCAGCGTCACAATAATTATATCTTCATTTATTATTAGATAATTTAATTAATAAATTAAATTTTATTTTATTTAAATTATAATTATAATTAACTAATAATATATATTAACACGTCGTTATTATAACGTTAGACACTGATACTTTATAGCATTACTTTTATAGCATTATTCTTATATATAGTATTTAATAAGAAATGAAACGTATGTTTTAAGATAATGCATATCTTAGGCGCCTAATGATTTAGTAGGCCAAAAAAATGTGTCTAACAATTTTAGAAACCATGAAAATGATGGCACTATTATTGACGTGGCAGGTACATGCCGGGGCACGGAACAAGTCAAGATTGTGTCTTTGTATTTTCTTTTCAACTTTTGGGCAGTGGCATGTGATGAAGTAGCCGGCATATATAACGTTTAGTGACATATGTGGGGATCTTAAACAAGTGGGATTCTTTGTCTCTTCGCATCAATCTCTTCTTTTAGCCATTGTCATTTGATGATACTTTGGTATCAAATTTCGGTCCGTGTACTAACGATCAGTAAATTTTATATGGCCAAGAAAAATCTATTTGCGTCATTACACTGGTGTGTCTCAGTCGATATTCTCCAACTATTGTGTTGTCATTAGTGGAAAATATGCCACAGGTTGCCTTATGCTTATGCAACGATTTGGTACTAGAGGGGTTTTCAATTTGATATCTAGCTTCAAGAGACCTAACCAAAACTTTGCTTATTCTTATTGTGGGACTCATTCCCAAATTATACATCACGTGGGCGATTAAGTGGCAGAATAGGTCACGAGTAGGGCCCACCGTCATGTGTCAAGAGTGACTACCTAAAGGCCACGCGAGTCGTACGTGGTACCACACCGACCATTGGGCCGTTCGAGGTTAGGGTCAGGCCCATCCCAGACCCTGGATAGACTCAGCCTAGTCCGATCCTTATCTCGACAGCTGGGAGTCGGAAGCCTCAAGGGTCTTCTACCAGAGTACAATGGACAGCAACTCACAGCTCCAGACCCAGACAAAGCATTTAATGCAATCTTGAATAAGTGCGCGCAAGGGGCAAGTTGTCCTGACAGAACGGCGATTTGTCCAAATTTTGTCCCTGACAGACTCGAGCTATAAGGGACGGTGGAAACTAGGCTACAGCGGTGCAGGGAGGATCACGGTAATCTCGGCTCATGACCTTCAGAAAAAGTCTTGATGAAATAAGTACTTGGTCCTGAGGTTGAAAACCAGGAGGTTCACAATTTCAAGACTGTATATATATGAGCCATGCGTCCCTTTGAAGGGGGCATGTACGCAAATAAAAAGAAATATTTAAAAGTTTACGAGCAAGAAACAAAGATATACTCATATAGAACTAAATCCTTGCTACCTTGAATCAAAGAAAGACCACTGACTTAAGCATCGGAGAGTCTTTGCAGGTGGCCACCCCCGCCTCTCCGACCCTGCCTGAAGTTCAGAGCACTTTGGAATAGCAAGGACACGTGGACAGTTGGATGACACAACATCAGTAGTTCAGAAACACGTGGACAGCTGGTGAGAAACTAATCTAACAGTTTGGCACCGTTTGTGGGAAACGGTTGAGCGTGAGAAAAAGAGTAGGAGACTCACTATCGCACTCTCCCTAAACAAAAGGCCATATAACGTCGGATGGCACCCTCGAGGATGACAACTAGGAGCACACGTCCCGACGCCGAAGGGAGCTCCCAAGAAGCACGACCAGATCTGGAGCAAAAGCTAGATCAGATGCTCGCCGCCCTGACGGAAGCAAACCGGAAGGCAGAGATGGCCCATAAGGCCATCCTAGGTTTAAGGAACAAAGTCGCAGAAGTGCGCAGAGACAACGCCCGCCTCGAAGGGCTGCTAGCAAGCGAAGCCAGGGGCCAGCAGAGAAAAGATTTTGACGAAGAGGTCCAACAAGAATTCGGAAGCCAACCACGAGGGGAAGTTCCTGCCCCATCCGGATTGCGGATGCAGGGGGCGCGGCAAAGCCAGACGAGACCCTTCCAAACTAGGGCGACGATGGGCAGAAGATGCCATGGAAGCCCAGGAGGTACGCCTCCCAACTAGAAGCAAGAAATAATGGCGGAATTGAGTAAAAGACTCGGGGCCCATCACAGCCAGACCCCTGACGATCTGGCAGAGCAAACTGTGCGAGGGATCAACCGGATGGCCTTCGGCGATTGGATCCAGATGGAGCCCAGGTTGAGAGACTTCACGACCCCGACCTTCAAGCCGTTCGAGGGGAAAATCGACCTCCTCGATCATATATACCACTTTCAACAGAAGATGGCCTTGAAAACCAGGGACGAGGCTGTGACCTGTAAAGTTTTCTCTACGACCCTGGCGGGACCAGCCCTGTTATGATTCAAACAGCTCCCGGAGAAATCCATAAACGAGTTCGAAGATTTCTTTAAACTTTTCCTAAAGCAGTACGCGGGTACCCGGAGACAGCAAAAAACCATACGAGACCTTGACCGGTTGGAGCAGGCCGCAGATGAGTCCCCGAGAGAGTACCTATCGCTTTCCTCGAGGTAATGTCCCTAGTTCATAATGTCGACTCGGTCCAAGCCACAGGCTCATTCGTTAGGAGCCTGTAGCCAGGATCTATCGGACCATCTCCTTTTGAATCTTTCGAACGATATGGCGGATGTCCAGGCAAAGTTGGAAGGGGTATTCAGAGTGCTAGAAAGCCACCAGAAGGCGCCCAAGACCTCCGCCTCGATAACAACGTCGCCGGTATAAACCCCGGCCCCGCAAGGGGTGAAGAGGCCCTCACCAGACTAAGGGCCGACTCCAAACAAGAAGCCCCCATTCGAGGCAATCAAGAAGGTGGCAAGAGGAGGAAGATGCCCCGTGACCCTCTACCGAAGTATGAGCTCAACACGCCGATCGACATAATCTACCTCCAAAACAGGGACAGGGGCAGTTTCAAAGACCCGCCCAAATCTGGTGTCCCTGAGCACATGAAGAACAGGAACATGTACTGCCAGTTTCACAAAGACTACGGGCATGAAACTGTCCACTGCCGCAACCTTTACGCACAGGTTATGATGGCGATCCATGCTGGCAGGTTGAAATAGTATGTGAAAACTGGCGTAACTCAGCCGCAGGAAGACATCTCCAGGCCTGAAAAAAGGAAGCAGACCCAGGCCTCTGGGTCAGGAGAGCAGACCCTGAGGATAGTGCCGACCATCATGGATAGGCGAGAGCTGACCCAGGACCAAGAGGAGAAGGAAAAGTGCCTCAAAAGGGCTGAAGGAAGAGTGAAGCGCATGAGGGGGATGCGCTATTCCGTCAACCATTTGATGATGGGAGAAAGTCGCGCCTCTGCCGCCCCTATCGTTTTCACCCAGCAAAATTTGACCACAGTACGCCTACCTCAAGATGACCCTTTAGTGGTTAAACTACAGATCGACTCCGCGTTAGTCGGAAGGGTCCTGGTCGATAGTGGAAGCAACGTCGATATCCTATTCCTTAGTACATTTGAGAATATGGGCCTGGATCGAAGTGCACTCAGGCCAACTTGTCAGCCGCTGTTCGCTTTCGACAGTACTAAGGTCAGCCCCTTGGGCGTCGTGACCCTGAAGGTCTGCACTGCTAAGAGATGCTTGGACGTGGACTTCGTCGTCATTGACTGACAGTCCTCCTTCAACGTCATCATGGGATGGGGATGGATCCACGCCATGCTTGGGGATGCTTCCACCCTCCACCAGGTCTTAAGATGTCTATCAAAGGATGGTACCTATACGATAGACATCAAGGGAGACCAGGCCTCCGCAAGGAAATGCTTTTCAACCGCCTTGAGGGGAGCCGATGTGAGTGCAAGCACCTTGACTGGGGATAGATAGCAATTAAAGGACCGCCTGCCAGCATACATGAAGCAAATCGAAGAGGAGTCTGACGGTCCAGAATCCACGATCGAGGAGCTGGTAGCGGTCCCTTTGAAAGAGGCAGAATCGGCGAAGGTGGTTCTAATCAGGGCCTTATTGCCCGAGGAGCAAAAGAATGAGATGTTGGGAGTCCTGAAGCAGAACGAGGACGTCTTCACGTGGTTCCATGACGACATGCCCGGGATAGACCCCGCGCACACCTGCCACCGACTGAACATAGACCTTAATTTCCCTTCAGTCAGGCAGAAACCTCGAAGGTTTGCACCAGAGAAAAATAGGGCGATCAACAAGGAGGTGGAGAAGCTGTTGGAGAACGGTCTGATCAGGGAATACATGTACCCGTGTTGGGTCTCCAACCCGGTGGTGGTGAAAAAGAAAAACGGTGACGACCGTATTTGCATAGACTTCACCAACCTGAATAAGGCCTGCCCGAAGGATAGCTTCCCCCTGCCAAGAATCGACCAAATGGTAGATGCGAC
>JXTB01000431.1:213021-242701 GCA_002914805.1 Parasponia andersonii
AAAGTGGAAGACCGAGTTGAAAAGGTCCGACGGGTAATTCAAGATTTTGGGAAGTTAATCGTCGATGATCCATTTCATGTAAAGAAATCATGGAGCGGTCGAGACCCTTGCAAATACAGGGGCTTTACCTGCGATAATCTCCCTGACCTGCAAGGCCAGAATGCCGTCGCCGGAGTAGACTTCAACGGCTTCAAATTCGCAGGTAAAGACGGGAAACTCAGCCTAAAACGCTTCATCGACAGGCTACCGGACCTCGCTTTCTTCCACGCCAACTCCAACAACTTCACCGAAGTCCCCATAATCGGCACCGACAAAATTCGCTTCCTGTACGAGCTAGACCTTAGCAACAGCAAGCTAACAGGGGAGTTCCCCTACCAAGTTCTGAGCGCCATAAACCTAACCTTCTTGGACCTTCGCTTCAACCAATTCTACGGGAGGGTCCCACGCGAAGTCTTCAACCTCGACGTCCAAGTCATCTTCATCAACAACAACTACTTCGATCAGTCCCTTCCCGACAACCTCGGATCCACGCCGGCCCTTTACCTCACTTTCGCCAACAACAGGTTCACGGGACAGATCCCGTCGAGCATTGGTAGAGCCCGCAACCTCCTCGAAGTCCTCTTCCTCAAGAACCAGTTCTCCGGTTGCTTGCCTTACGAGATTGGGTTCCTGAACAAGCTCACCCTCTTCGACGCCAGCCACAACCACATCACTGGCCCGATACCCCACTCGTTCGGTTGCTTGGCCAAGATCGAGCTTCTCAACTTGGCCAACAACGAGCTCTACGGAGCGGTGCCGGAGAGCGTGTGCAAGTTGCGAAACCTCGGAAACCTCTCGTTGGCCGGGAACTATTTCACTCAGGTGGGAACAGAGTGCCGGAAGCTGATAAACAAGAAGTATCTTGACTTGAACAAGAACTGCATTTTGGACCTTCCGAACCAGAGATCAAAGTATGAGTGTGCTCGTTTCTTCTCTGAGCCTCGGCGTTGTCCGAACGAGAAGTATTTGACTTACATTCCTTGTAAGAACCAGTGGTATCATTCGGCTTCGGAGACTGATCAGGAGTCGTCGGCTTTTATTACCGGAGAGAAAATTGCTCCGGCGCCGTCTACTCCAGTGACTTACGCTGCTTTAACACCGCGCGGATTGTGACTTGATTAACTTTCGCGTTGCAGACTGACACGGAGATGGATGGTGTTGTCGTCTAGTACGTGTTTGATATTTTTATATATTTCCGTTTATTAATTAATAATCCTCATAAAGTTGTATAAATGTACTCTATTTTGGCGTCTTAGACAGAGGCGTGAAGTATATAAAGAATAATCAATGCAATCTTAGATCTTTCGTTCGCATAATCTCTTTAACTTTACATTTTTATATGAAAAACAAAGGGACTTTCTGATGAGGATTTTGATCGCTTATTCATGTACAGGCAGACCAATTTCATGTGTTGCTTTTACTAGAAAATCTGATCAAAATAAAGATAGAGCAACTTATAATTTAGATTTTTTCTATTGTGATAAGTTTTGATAAATTCTTTTTTTTTTTAATATCGACGATGTTTTACTTTCCAAATTTCATGATTACACATTTGATCTATTTACTCAAGGCGTGCGGCCTACCACTAATATTACTATAGATCACATGAATAGGAGAGAAAAAAAATGGCTTATGAGAACCATATATTAATGATAATGGACCACCCACATGCATATGAGTATACAGGTCCTATTCTTACAATGACGATACTCTCCCTCCCGTACAACTTCGTTTCGATTTTCTCAAAATTTCGTGGTAGCATTTGATATTTTTGGACGCTGTTATTGGGTTGTGGTTTTGTCAACATTGACAAAAAGTTGAAGATTTTAAGGTCTATCATTTCTCAACCTTTGTGGAAAGAACTGTTTCGCTTTTGAATATGTATTATTGTATTTGTACACCTTCTGGCCAAAAAGTTTAAAATAAAAATGTACACCGACAGTACTTGGTTGGGACATATCCTGTTACCGCCTTTAAGTACTGAAACGGGGGACCCTAATTATTTTGGAAGAGAGCTCGTTTCCTTTATATCTTTATCTTTTCTTCCCTTTTTTTTGGTCTTTCCTCTATATTTTTTTCCTTTCTACCCTTTTTTTGTCTTTGCCCTTATTCTTTTATCAATCAACATATCTTGTTGGCCTTCGGGCCCAATTCTTAGCTGGAACTGATAAGAACCTACACAACCCAATGGAAAGAGTGTCCGTACAAACAATTTAAATAATCTTGATGCATTATTTTTTTTAAAGGGGAATCTTGGTAAATTATTTTATTATTCTCATATTGCATTATGAAAAATGAGCATACTGATTTTTTAATAGAACCACTAAGACATATCAACAAAGATCTAACGCTCGTCTGCTCCTTCTAGCTAACAATTTATTAAAATACGTCTTAAGCCGAGTTGGACGAAGTCCCTCAAACGCGGTCATGAATGGCCGCCAAAACAAGAGTTAAAAAGTATAATAGCCCTCCTCCTAATAGCTTAAGCTTTTGGGTGGTAATCTAACAAGTATTAGCGCAGAGGTTTTGATTTTAAATCTCCACTAAATGGGGAGTGTTTCGAGTATAATATTATTATTGGTAGAGTTTAAGCTTTTGGAATAGATTGATAATCAAACACAAATTCCATTATTATTATTATTATTATTATTATTATTATTATGAAGGTTAACATAGATGGAGATGTCCACGATTGTCCATGCAGGTCTGGCCGATTATGGGGTATCTTCTAAACTTAATGAGACTTTGGTAAAGGATATTTTGTTATTTCTTTGACCGGTTGATATATACGCTTGTCAGAACATTGATAATTGATCATGTTCTTTCTCATACTTGGGACAAGGGTTTGCATTCACTGGTTGGAGAGTGATTCTAGGTCTGTGGTGAATTCGTTGATGATTAACAAGAGACCAGTGTTGGCGCTAGAGTGCTCAGTGACTTTTCAACAATTGCCTCTTGTGCATTTTCATATTTCCCATATTTATTGTGAAGGAAATTCTTTTGTAATGCTGTTTCTACTCATGTGGTCTTGATCAGGTGCCAGCTTGGTTATTTTTATAGTCTTTTTGGTCAAGAATATTTCTGGAAGATATAAATATTATTTTTTCATAGTTAGTCTGGGTTTGTGCTCCTTTTCTTTTCTAGACTTTTCGTATTTACTGTTTTATCAAGATGAGCTTTAATGAGACATGCTTATAAGGTTGGTTAAAGGGTGTATTGTTTTGCTTTATTTTCTTTTATAAACCTTTTGTATACTATTTTATTTATATATCAGCTGGCCCTGGGTTTTGGGCTCCTTAGAACGGGTAAGTTGGGTACTAAATAGTTGGGCAAAAGACATGGATAAGACTAATTTTGGCCAAGATGATTTTTTTTTTGTACATTTTTTTGAAAATGATTTTTTTAAAAGTGTGAATAATTTTTTTGATATCAATAGCATCTTAATCATAAAAAATTTTAAATAATTATTTTTTAATAGTTAAAAAGTTCTTGATCATAAATCAAACGTATTTATCATTCTTAAAAATATCATTTTTTAAAAACATGTACAAAAAGTCATATTGGCCCAAGTTAGTGTTACTATGTCATTTTCTCCAACATAGTTGGGATTTGGCTAACCCTCCTCCCTTTTCGGTAGTTTCATTTCATTTAAAACTATCATTATTTAAGTTTTACTCCCATAAATAATCCTTTACAATATCACTATAAAGCGTTGAGCGATGGGAATCCTCTAAAAGAGTCATACTATAACTAAGAGTGACGCTAGTTGTGGAGTATGGAGACATGGAGTACTTGGACACTTTAAAACTCTTTGTACTTAATCATTATAGGGTTTAATGGGCAACTAGGGACTAAACCTCTAGCTCTTAGTATATATTTATGTGTGTGTGTGTGTGTGTGACCTTGTGTAGTCGTATAGATCATGAAAGGAAAAAAGAGAGCATGAGAGAGAGTATTGGAGCATAATAATTCTCTATAACTTGGTGAGAGGGGCTTTTTGGAGTTTCTGAGTTACAAAGAATAGCTTAGACTGCAATTAGTTATTTAATTTCTTAGTAAAACGCTTGTTGCAGTGTCTTTTTTTCACAACCATATTAAGTATTGCTAATTGTGTTTTTATTTTCTTATGTGTGTATGCTTGGATATAATGAATTCTATATTATGGACTAAATGTTTCAACAAGTGGTATCCAGAGTCAGATCTGAATGAAGACCATGGGTTCAACTAAGTTTGATGTCGAGAAATTCACTAAAAAGAATGAATTTGAGTTAGGAGTGGAATGAATATACTGGTTATTTTAGTGCAACAAGGTTGCGTCTTGGTGTTGGCCTGAAGAGAAAAGAGGTCTTTTTAGTAATCTATCGGAGGAGGAAAAGGACAAACAGTCGAATAAAACCAACAAGTGTGATTAATGTTTTTCTTGGAGAAAAAGTTCTTAAAGAAATGATCTCCAATGGGATTGCAGTTGTTCATGTTTGGCTAAAATTCGATAACTTTTACATTGCCAAGAGTAAGAAGGCGAAAGATTGTGCAGAGAACTCAGGGAGTATGGATTTGTCTTTTGAAGGTTGTGAAACTACAGACGTACTATCATTACTGCGGATTAGGCAAAGATTGAATGGATACTTAATTTAGGCTATAGCTTTCAAGCATCTCCATAGCGGCACTCATTTACACAATACAGAAAGATTGATAGGGAGCTAGATTTCACGGGAAACAACAATACAAGTAAGATTTGTGTTGGATCGGTTAATCTTAGTTTGGCAAAGCTTATAAAGATGACATTAAAGAAAGTGAAGCGCATTTAAGAATTCAACCGGAATTTGATATCTCTGAGAGCATTTGATACAATAGGATACACTTGCAAGATCGATCTGGGAACTCTTAAAAGTATGGATGGAGTATTAAAAAGTCTTGAATGTAAAGCACGATCATTTATACACAATGGTTTGATTAGCAAAGAACATGATGATGCAAGAGGCATAAGTCGCAAAGAAAATTAAGGAAAAGTAAGGCCGTTCACAAAAAAATTTTGTGGGATTCTGTTCAAAATGGAGCCGTAAAATGGCAAGTTCAAAGTAAAATTAATCTTGAATGATCAATTTTGCAAACCCATCATCCAGGAGTAGCAAGAAGTAATCATGCTTGTTGGAGACAACGAGATCCTAAAGACTTTAAAAAACATTTAATTTAAAAACTGAATTTTTTAAAGAGTAAATTGGACCTTTTAAAAGGAATGGCAAACTTATAATTATTGATTTTCGTAATTAAATATTCAAATATCAGGAATTGTTTAATAAGGGCTGTAGTGTCAATTATTTGCTTAAAATGACCTCAAAAGTCCATCTTCTTCAAACTAAGTCCCTCGAACACCAAGAAAATGCTAGTTTCTGTTCAAGTCTTGCTGCCATCGTCGGACTGATGCACCACCCCGCACCGAAGAGGGCTCATCGACAAAAAAAAAACTCGACTAATGCCACTGTGTTTCGAGCTCTGATGGCCAAGATCGATTCCTCCGAAAATCTCGCCTGAAATACGATTTTATGGCGACTGCTTCGCCATCTAACACTGTAAGTCATCTTAGCATGTGTGAACTCGTCTCACTGTTGCCGACCACTTTCAAGTGGTTGCTCGCTTAAATTTGCCTTCAGTGAGATTTTTACCATTTTATCATTTTTACCAACTTTATAAAAAGTGATATTTACGTAATTATTTCAGTTAAATAAATTATTTATCCGAGATAAATATATGAGGTGAAATAGGGTTAAAAATCATGAATAATTTTAATTAATAAAAATAAAACTGATTCGTGGTAAATTTTAAATAGAAAAAGGTTATATTTTTCTAAATATTTTCAAATAGTGGTATTTTTGTAAACTTATAAGAATTGGGCCGGAAGTTTGTTAAATCTTGAAAATGGGCCTTGGGCTAAATACGAAAATCCTTAGAATTAGTATATTTATAAATAACCAGTACTTTTCTAAAAATTCCGTTGAAAAGTGGTATTTATGTATTTTTTTGATTTTTGAGCTTAATTAATGTTCGAGACCTCAAAACTAAGTGGTGATTTCGAATTTGAACTCCGTAAGGTCGAGAGATGAATTTTTATATAAAATATGATTATGTTTTGAAGTAACACGAAAAGCAAAATTTCGTGGCTTGTAAGTCCGTTTTGCGTGCCATAAATCAGTCTTGCAACAGGACCCTTTTTTAATAAGGTATATGTCTAACTCAGTATTTTTGAGTGCTTTGAATTTAGTAGTGACCTTCGTTTCTCTACTTGAGGCTTCGATGGAAAAGTCATTGGGATCTAGAAATTATCATTTAAACACCTAAGTAACCAACGAGAGTTTCTTCAAGTGTCGTTGGTTTAGTATTATTTTAATATCGAGGTAGGAGTTCAATTACCTGATTTTATATCTGTTTTGATTTACAATTGTATTGAAACTTATTTATGAAAAATCGTGATTTCACGATGGTTTAATTAATTGTGTAAATTGTCGGATTATACTGGGATTAGGCTATGTGGATTATTATACATATTTTTATAATGTGATTATATGGTAAAACAACGATGTACTACCTATGTATAGTAAATCCCAGACTAATACTAAGTTGAAATTTTAAAGCATGATATGATTTTTAGACACATGATTATTGTGAACAACTACATGTTATATATACCATAGGACTACACACTTGAGTTTCATAGCTGTATCATAGTATTTTAGATTGCTGGTGAATTGTTGCAGTGCTAGATGAGAGATCTAGATCTATGCGCAGGTTTTTAGTTGATACACCTATAGGTAGTGTCAGGATACTGGGTATATTTGGTACAGAGATATTATAGAACCGTGATGGGAGGATGAAAGCTCACTCATATACTTAGTTGATTTATGATATGTACAACTATGTGAATTTGGTTTTGAATATGTGATTATTCTGGATACTAATGGTTTATAAATGATTTTTAGAAAAAAGTATAAACCATGCAGATTTGATAAAATTGCATCCAATCAAAGAGGTAATTGAATTATTACTGAGCATGTGAATGCTTAACCCTATACTTCTCCCACTATTAGGTATTTGACTATTTGAGATAGTCATCTTGATGAATAAACAAGATGTGTAGCTTGTATATATCGTTCTGCTCTTAATCTCTAGTGGGTGTCTAGACTCTGTTAATATTCTTTCGTTAATTAATTAGCAAGCTAAGAACTGTAAACTTACTAAATTGTATGAGGATAGTTTTGATATTAAACTGAGAACTTAAGATTGCAAGTGACATTATGTAACCTATTTTGAACATTGAACTAAATAATTTATTTAAACTTAATTTACCAACGTTTATAATTTCTCAATATGATTCTAAATGAGGTAGTTGGAAATATTCCTAAACTTTGAATGATATTTTTATTAAGTAATTAAAACTAATAAGAGTCTTAATAATTATGAAATTTAGAATGATTTGAGGACCTAAACGGAATTGTTCAATATTTGATTTCTTTTACATTTTATAAAATTGATATTTTATTATATTTTCTCATAAAATTACTAAAAATCATGATTTTGGATTTTCTATCGTGATATTTAAGGTGGTCGAGTATTAAGGTATAGCTATTCTTCAAAGAAGTTCTAATACAAAGAAGACTCAAGCTGGTTGTGGGTTATAGAATTAAAGTATTGGGGTAGTCTAGGACTTTGTAATCATTAATTAAGGGATTTAATATGCATGCAGCCGTCAAGTACTTAACTCCTACTAATATTCTAGCTCTTAGTTTTTTGCATATGTGCTAACTCGTAAGCTGAAAGGAAAGAGAGACAGCGTGAGAGTATAAGAGAGTAAGATAATTAATTCTCTATAAACTTGGTGAGAGCCAGAGCTCTTGGTTTTTTTGTGTAAAATACACGTGAGAGTGCAATAATTCTATTTGTATTGAACGATTACCGGTGGTCTCCCGTAAATAAAGACAATATTTAAATATTTCTACTTTTTATTTTCTTGTGTATTGTTTGTGCATGCTTAAACCTAAATTTGTTCTAGAATTTAGATCAAATTTGTGTTTGTATGTGCTTAAACCTAAATTCCTTCTAGAATTTAGACAATTATTCTTGTGTATTTGTACTCTTGGTGTTTTTTGTGTTAAACACATACGAGAGTGCAATTATTCTATTCGTATTGAACGATTATTTGTGGTCTCTTGTAAATGAAGGCAATATTGGCTAAATTATGGTAAATATTTATACTTTATATTTTCTTGTGTGTTTATGCATGCTTAAACTTATCGGAATTCTTTATTAAATACACTTTTAGTATAGTATATTTTAGAAAATACATCATTATCTAATAATTTTTTATGAGTACACATTTTTAAGTTTTAAATTATTTTAAATATAAAAATTTCTTTGTCACTTATCTCATTAAAGTCTTAATTCTATCTGGACAGTGAAAATCAAGTTGCTAGATATCTTATCTAATATTGCTCAACACCCTGTCTAGTATAACCCGACATTCTATCTAGCTCTATTTGGTGTTAAACATTATTCATGACCAGCTCTCGACTCCCTAGTTTAATACAGTGTAATACTTTATCTAGTTCTAAACAATCTAATGTATCTTTTTTTCTATAAGTTTCTAGACACTTTGTCTAACTCTTGACACGTCTGTCGAGCACCCTCAATTTAAGGGTATATAAATCCTTTTATATCATTTTATTAAAAATGATATATTTCATCTAAAATCTCTTGAGAGAACTTACTATATTATTGGGCTGTATTTTACCTAATTTGTTCTATAAGTTTGTGTTCTTGACTACACAGTGTTTCAACATGATGCACTTGATTTTATTTTATTTTTTTAAAGAAGTATTATAAAGAATAACTTGTCTGAATGGAAAGTGATATAGGAATCGATTGATGTGTGTTAGAGAAAACTAATTAGAAATTAGTTAGCTATTAGTTGGTTAGTTGTGACACGTGTATTGTTTTAATATTGATTTGTTAGTCTGTTATAACATACACTAGTTATTAGCATGTATAAGTAGAATACTCTGGACTTTTTTTCGGTTAATATATATAGATGAAGATTTCATCTTTAAATCATTCTTTTACATGGTATCAGAGCTTTGAGAAGCTTCAATGGCGGTTCAGTCTTCATTTGCGTCAACAAGCTCTCTGCTCCTCTTGTACCTGTGACTTTTAACCACACAGTCTCAGTAAAGCTAGACAATGAGAATCATCTCCTATGGAAGCAAAAGGTCACTACAGCAATTCACGGCCACAATATCCTCCATTTCATTGATGGATCTCGATCTCCACCAGCTCAATTTCTCAATGAACAAGGCCAAGCTCGCGGTGTTGTGAATCTAGAGTACTCTTACTGGGTTCAGCAAGATCAGTCATTGATTTCATGGTTGTCATCTTCATGACTGAAAATGTTTTGACCAGAATGGTGGGATGTGAGACTGCGAATCAGATCTGGAGCACTCTTGAGCAATTTTTCGCTTCGCAAACTCGAGCAAAGATCTCTGAATTGAAGACTCGGCTTCAGAATATTAAAAAAAGTTCAAGCTCTCTCAATGAATTTCTTCTAAAAATCGAGAACTGTGTTGATAGATTAGCTTCGATTGGTCATTGAGTATCTTCTTCTGATCATATTAAAGAGATCTTCAATGGATTACCTGAAGAATATGACACTTTTGTAGTATCTGTTAATTCACGAACTGATTCTTTCACGGTTCCAGAAATGGAAGCTTTAATTTTAGCTCAAGAATCCCGAATTGAAAAACACTCTAAGGAACTCGATTCAGCTCCACCACCTCCAAGCCAGGCTAATCTTGCAACTCATTAGAATTATGAGAAACAGAATCGTGGAGGTTACAATGGTTTCCATGGTCAAGGATCTCAGAATTTTCAGCCTTCGGACTCTCAAGGTAGAGGTTACGAGGTGGTCACAATGGAGGTCGTTTTTCAAACGGTCGAGGTCAGTCTCGTGGTGGTGGCAGGCACTCTCGGTGTTCAGCTCGACCACAATGTCAGTTGTGTGGTAAATTGGGTCATGTTGTTCTTCAATGTTGGCATCGATTTGATGAGAATTTTCAGGGATTTTCAGCGTCTCAATCTTATGGTTCCTCCTCTGGTTCTAATCCTTATATGTCTTCAATGGTTGCAACACCAAATACTCTTACTGATATGAGCTGGTATCCGAATTCTGGGGCTACCAACCATCTAACTCCTGATATCAACACTCTTATGACCAAACAAGACTACACTGGCAGTGATCAGATTCGTACAGGTAATGGAACGAGTATGAACATCTCTCACATTGGTCAATCATCTTTTTATTCACGGTTTTCTCCTACAATTCTAACTTTAAATC
Source organism: Parasponia andersonii (assembly GCA_002914805.1). Lineage (NCBI taxonomy): Eukaryota > Viridiplantae > Streptophyta > Magnoliopsida > Rosales > Cannabaceae > Trema > Trema andersonii. The sequence goes on from JXTB01000431.1 coordinate 223,439, forward strand.
AACGTGTACATGTTCCTTCCATTACAAAGAGTTTTCTCAGTGTCTCCAAGTTTGCTACTGATAATAATGTTTTTTGTTTTTTTTGAATTCTTCCCTAATCATTGTTTTGTTAAAGATCAGGTTTCTCAACAGGTTCTTATGGTAGGCAAGGTTAAAGATGGTTTATGTGTTTTTGACTCACCTCAGTTCATTTCACCAAAGTCATCATTTTCCTCTTCTTTGATTTGTAATCCACATACAGTGTCTTCTTTTTCTGCTCAGTGTAATACTATTTCCAGTTCTAGTATACCACATTCTGCTTTGAATAGCTTTGATCTATGGCACTCTAGCCTAGGCCATCCTTCTGTACAAGTTGTTCATAATGTTCTCAATAAATGTAAACTCTCACATATCAATAAAATCAAACCTTCTTTCTGTGATGCCTGTTGTCTTGGAAAAATACATAAGTTTCCTTTTCCCGTTTCTACAACTGAATATCGCAAACCTCTTGAACTAGTTCATACTGATCTTTGGGGTCCTGCTCAACTTTCTTCTACTAATGGTTATTACTACTACATACATTTTATTGATGCTTGTACTCGGTAAACATGGTTGTATCTATTGAGAAACAAATCTGAAGCTTACAAAACCTTTGATAATTTTAGAACACATGATGAATTACAGTTTGGTACTAAACTCAAGGCTGTTCAGTCTGACTGGGGGGTGAGTATCGTGCATTTCAGAACATCTTACAGCTCTAGGTATTCATCATAAAGTGTCTTGTCCCTCAGCTCATCAACAAAATAGAGTGGCTGAGCGAAAACATAGACAGATCGTAGAGAATGGTTTAGCTCTCTTGGCTAAAGCTTCTCTCCCGTTAAAATACTTGGATGAAGCTTTCATAACTTCAGTTTATTTGATTAACAGACTTCCTACACCCCTGCTCGGAGGTATATCTCCTTTTGAAGCTCTTTTTGGTACTATTCCTGGTTACTCTACACTTCGGATATTTGGATGTGCTTGTTTTCCAAATGTTAGACCATTTAATAAACACACACTTGAGTTCAGATCAACACAATCCATCTTTCTGGGGAATAGCTTGAATCATAGAGGTTATAAATGTCTTCATCCTAGTGGCAGAGTCATTATCTCCAGAGATGTAATTTTTAATGAAGTGTTGTTTCCATCAACACCAGCTCCACTTTCTTCTACTTCTCGCTCAGATATACAGGCTTTCTCAGGTCCAACAGCCAATCCACCAGTACAGCTTCTTGTTCAATTTGGTTCAGTCCCTGCCAGTTCTTGTGTAACTGTGGCACATGATGCCGAACCTTGTGTACCTAGTCCTGTCCATTCTTGTGTCGTTCCTTCTGCTCCAGTAGATACAGCACCAAGTTCTGATTCCTATGCTCCAGCTGAACCAACACCTAGTTCTATTCCTTCTGTTCCAGCAGCTAATAGTTCTGTCCCTACCCAATCTTGTCTCCAATCATGGTATGCAGACTCGTTCTAAATCTGGTATCTACAAACCTAAGGTTTATGTGGCTTCTCGTGAACCAGGTTCTATTGCAGAAGCTTTACAACATGAACACTGGAAGTTGGCTATGCAAGATGAGTATTTGGCACTTATCCGAAATGACACTTGGTCATTTGTACCTCTTTCTCCTGATAGACACCCTATTGGCTGTTAATAAGTTTTCATGGTTAAAGAAAATCCTGATGGCAGAATACACCCGTATAAAGCCAGATTAGTAGCAAAAGGCTTTCATCAAGTTCCGGGTTTTGATTTTAATGAAACTTTTTCCCCTGTAGTCAAGCCAACATCTATACGAGTCATTCTCACTGTTGCTTTGCCCAAAGGTTGGAATATACGTCAGCTAGATATAAACAATGCCTTTCTTAACGGAATCCTGAAAGAAGATGTTTATATGACTCAACCTCTAGGTTTTGAAGAACCATAGTCTCCCAACTTAGTGTGCAAACTCAACAAAGCATTATATAAAACAAGCACCGCGTGCTTGGTTTGATAAATTGTATAGCTCTTTGATCTCTCTTGGTTTTGTGTCTGCTAAATCAGATCAATCCTTGTTCATTTGAATCATTTCAGATCATTCTACTTATTTGCTAGTTTATATTGATGATATCCTAGTTACAGGTTCTGATTCTGGAGCTGTTTCACAACTCATCACTTAATTGAATCAAGCTTTTGCACTCAAGGATCTTGGAGAAGTTAGTTACTTCCTTGGTATCCAGGTGGTGCATACGGGTGATGGTGTACATTTGTCTCAAACAAAGTATATCAAAGATCTTATTTGTCAAGCTAAGATGCAATATGCAAACGCTTTAAACACACCAATGACAAGTGGTCAGAAATTATCAAGCTATTGGAGTGATCCTGTTTCTGATGTTCAACTCTATAGAAGCATTGTTGGAGCCTTATAGTATGCCACTATTACTAGACCAGAGATATCATATTCTGTCAATAGAGTGTGTCAATTTATCCAAGCCCCGTTAGAATCTCACTGGAAGGTGGTGAAACGAATCTTAAGATACTTGGCTGGTACTTTAGATTTTGGGCTTCACCTGCAGAAAAGTTCATCATTGAACCTCACTGGATTTTGTGATGCAGACTAGGTATCATATCCGGATGATAGAAGGTCTACATCGGGTCTGTGTGTTTATTTTGGTTCCAACTTAGTAGCTCGGCAATCGAAGAAGCAACATACAGTCTCACGCTCAAGCACTGAAGCTGAGTACAGAAGTTTAGCCGCTCTGGTAGCTGAATTGGCATGGCTTCAGTCTTTACTCGCAGAGTTACAAGTCCCATGTTCTCAAGCACCGATTATTTGGTGTGACAACTTAAGCACAGTATTATTAGCAGCTAATCCTGTTCAGCACGCCAAAACTAAACATATAGAGCTTCATATTTATTTTGTTCGTGAAAAGTTGGCTCAAGGAAGCATTGAAGTTAGACATGTACCAGCACAAGATCAAAGTGCAGATGTTCTGACTAAAGCAATCTCTAGTGCTCGGTTTTTTCAAATAAGAGACAAACTCAGAGTAGTTTCACTATCCACTCTGAGTTTGAGGGGGAGTGTTAGAGAAAATTAATTAGAAATTAGTTAGCTATTAGTTGGTTAGTTGTGACACATGTATTGTTGTAATATTGATTCGTTAGTCTGTTATAACAGACACTAGTTATTAGTCTGTATAAGTAGAATACTCTGGACTATTCTTAGGTTAATACATACAGATTAAGATTTCATCTTTAAATCATTCTTTTACAATGTGCAAGTGTGTCTTTTAAATAATAGTTTCATAATTCAACTTTTGTAAGCAGCTAACTAAATATATTCAAAAGTGTAATAATTTTGTATCAAATACCCCTCTAATTGGTAGACAAGCCTCGACCATTTAGGAAAAATTTTGGAGCAATTTTGGAATTTTACACTAAACACGGCTATAGAAAATGTAAAACAAGCAACAGAAGATGAAAGATGGGTACTAGCTAAACTTTCTTAATTAATACGTGAACTCTACTAATATATCTTACATTAAAATTAATAGTATTAGAAAAAGGCAACAATCCAGTAGGTATTTTTTTTTTTACTTATACGTAGATATCATTTTGGCTAATGAAAATTTTTTTGCACATTTTTTATATTAAAAAGTAAGAGAGAGAAATAACATTAATAATATATGTTTTTTCATGTATTTTATTATAATCGTTGGATCACTATTAAATGATCTAATAATTAAAAAAATATATATTTATATATAGATAAAAAAAATAACTACTAAATTGGCAACCAAGAATTAGAAATTATAATGGAGTCCACGGATACAGAAAAATGAGATAAAAAGTGTAGCTAAAAGTATAACTCCTCGAGATGAAAACGTAACCCTATAAACTACTACTCCGTTCCTCCAATTAGCACAAATATGTACGAAGAATTAGGTTTGGGCTTAAGGGCCCAGTTGTCTTTGATATGGGGTTTCAGTCTACAAAACGGTGTTCGTCAAACTAGGCAAGGCAAGTTTTCGGCTTTCACTTTTCCTCCCTGTTCGAGGCGCGAGTTATTTCTTCGATTTCCCATAAATTTTACGAGGAAATTTGATTTTTTATGTTAATTTTTCAGAAAAAATGAAAAATTTCAGATTTTGAAATCGNGAAAATTTCTGTATTTTAATTATAAAAATATTACTTTTAAATAATATTTAGAAAAATATAATTTATTTTCTTAATTGATGAGATATTTAAAATAATTAATTAAATTACTTAATCTAATTTGGCCGACTACCTCAAGTATCATTGAAATACTAATTTGGAAGAAAAACTAGTATTTTTCAAGTATTTATTAAAAAAATTATTTTTCTAAATAAAAGTAACATTTTTTAAAATCACTATGTAATTTTTCAGAAAATTCAGTCTATTTGAAAATTTTCAACCTTTAGCATTTTGGGCCAGGAATTTTATAAGAAGCACTAAATTTTGTGTGTTTACATTTGAATCCAAATCTCCTGTCAAAGTTTGTCCAAATTCATGTACGAATCGTTGTCAAATCTTATTAAAATTTCAATTGAAAATAATAAAAGACTAAATAGTAGATTATTTCATTTCATATTTTAAATGACATAAGATGACAGACATGACACTGAAACTAAAAGATTAATGATTTTCTTCTTTTAAGAAAAAGAAATCCAAACGACCTTATTACATGACCATTATAATTAAATTGTAAGTCCAACTTAAAATCTCCGCTATTCATAATAGAATTCGTAAATCGAATGCAGTACAACTCTAGAGCACATATTTTCGTTTTTTTCTTTTAAACAGAGGCTTGTTGATACATCGTCTCCTTTACTCCAAATGATTCTATAATATGTCAGCCGCATTAACTAGTATGTCAGTGATTAGAGCTTATTGCTTGATAATTTTTCATTTCTTCTTATCATGCTTCTTATCAAGAAGAAAAGTAAAAAAAGAAAATCCTCACCCATTATTGCACCTTTAAGTAACATTAACAAGCAAGCCCTTAACTTACTCAAGTAATTCTTGCCCCTAGATTGTTAATTGGCTTTGACAAGTTTGATGAGATCATGCTTAGCTAGCGCAGCATATTAATTCTACTGTCCAAAAGGGGGAAATATATATATAGACACATATATAGTAAAGTCTCCCACTACTTACATTGGTTTGGCACTCACTTCCCTCGAACAATATATGTTTTCCCCCATTTGCCTTTAAAATGTGAAAATCCATCTCAACTTCAGTGCAAACAATCTTAGAGAAGCCAAAAGCTACATATTGGTTGGAGACCATCTACTCCCTTCATCATTGATATGTGGATATAACATATATGAATTGGTATTTGTACGACTTCAAAGAAAACCCCACTTAGAAAAAGTATAAATGGCGCATTATCAAGCAATTGTATTCCATTAACCAATAAGTCATGAACAAAAAATCGGTCAAACTTGTCCTCTTTCTAAGCATCAATTGTCAATGGGAACAAATAATTTTATATCTCAAGTCATGAAGCAAAAGAGCACTAAATATATATACATCACATATACTCACCAGTTTCAACCCACTAATTAAGAAAATGAGAAGCATGTGCGTATGTCTTCGTTAGAAGATTGCAACCAACCACTTCAACCACTATAAAACACTTACTGCAATATGTCTTTTATATATCATCCTATTCTCATGCTCTCTTTCCAAATATCAAATGGCAACCAACTTTATGCTAATATTCAAATGTTTAAGCCAAACATTCTTATTGATTTCCCTTCTAATTTGTTTCCCTAATTCCCTAGTAGTTTGCCATCATGATGAAACCGAAAGCCCAGCACAATCTCCTCCACTAATCCCCCAACTCCTAACCTTTGCCGACCAAAGATTGGCCGTGGTTTACCCAATAATACAAACATTCAAGAACATCATCACATCTGACCCCTTTGGAATAACCAAAACCTGGGTCGGCTCCGACGTGTGCAACTACACCGGCTTCTATTGCGACAAACCGCCGGACAACCTCACCGCCACCGTGGTAGCCTCCATCGACTTCAACGGCTACCAACTCGCTGCCCCGACTCTCGATGGCTTCATAGACCAACTGCCCGACCTTGCACTCTTTCACGCCAACTCCAACAAATTCTCCGGCATCATTTCCCCGAAAGTCGCAAGCCTCCGGTATCTCTACGAGCTCGACCTTAGCAACAACAACTTCCTCGGCCCCTTCCCTACGGCTTTGCTCACCCTGCCGGGCCTCACATTCTTGGACATACGCTACAACTCTTTTACCGGAACCGTTCCACCGATGATCTTCATAGAAACCCTAGACGCTCTCTTCCTCAACAACAACAACTTCATTTGGACACTCCCCGAAACCCTAGGCTCAACGACAGCGACCTTCCTCGTCTTGGCCAACAATAAGTTCACCGGACCGATCCCGAGAAGCATCGGGAACGCCTCGGAGACTTTGACCGAAGTTTTGTTCTTGAACAACCTGCTGACCGGTTGTATTCCGTACGAAGTAGGGTTACTACGAAAGGCGGTAGTTTTCGACGCCGAGAACAACCTGTTGACCGGTCCTTTGCCGTGTTCTTTACGATGTTTGGAGAAGATCGAGGTTCTGAACTTCGCCGGAAACTTGCTCTACGGGAAGGTGCCGGAGGTGGTGTGCGAGTTGGGAAACTTGGTCAACTTTTCGCTTTCTGATAATTATTTTACGTATGTAGGGCCCCAGTGTAGGAAGCTGATAGAAGATGGGGTTCTTGATGTGAGGAACAATTGTATTCATGGCTTACCTGATCAGAGATCGTTGGAGGAGTGTGCTTTGTTCTTCTTGAAACCTAGAAGTTGCCTACACCCTTCTTGGTTTACGATTATTCCGTGTGAGGTTCACGCGCCCCAGAAGCGTACTTCCTCTAAGAGATATTCCAAGAGGAAGTTGGTTTCTTACGCAGCTCTTTCTAGGCATAGACGACTTGCAGATTATGTACTATAAATTTTGTCATGATTCCTTATACTTACGTATTCATAACAACTTTAATAAAATTTATCTATAGGTTGCTTTGTAGGTTGATTCTTTGTGTAAGAAATCCTATATATTATGCGATCCTAAGATGATAAGACAAGTTTCCTAAAGTTACTTGCCAATAGATTGGAGAAAATTGTATACTTTCCGAGAACTCCAACTTCTATCAAACGCCCCCTCCCAAGAAAGAAAGTACTTTTCTTGGTCTTAATATGTGTACTTGCAAAGTTGCATTACTCAATAAAATTTTCTCTGAATTCATTTATTCAAATCACACTTATATGTGGCATTAACTCAATCCATTTATATTCGATGGAAGGCAATGATTCATGAGGCAGAATTTATGATTCCCTTCTCATTTCTACAAACTGCAATAGTGTGTAAACTCGTTCAAATTACTCCTCAAAAATATACACTTAGATATATATTTTTTTAAAAAAAAATAAATAAATAAAACTTAACTAATTATCTTTATTTATTACAAATTAAAAAAAAAAAATAAGTACTACTTCCGAATCCTCGTTCCACTCATTAGACATAATACACGTTCACTAATTAAATATACAACTAGCAATGTTCTCTTTACCTTTTCTCTGGATTATTTAGGTCATCTCCTCTTACTAATTTCACTGAATGGGAAAAGGGCTTTCTATTTATTGTCATGGGCTGTACATCAAAAATCTCTGGGTTTCTAACATTTTTACACATAAAAAAACAAAAGAATTACAAAAATATAGAACTCAGGCTTTTTTCAAATTTTTCTACCATTTTTATTAGAAAAATATTAATTTTTAAATTATTTTAGAAAAATACTATTTTTAAAATGATTATTGGTTAACCGTTTCTGAAAATTAATTACCGGTTACTGGTTACCAGTTATATACTAGTTATAAGTATTTTAGGCTAATTTCTAAAAATTGATCACCGATTATTATTTAATATTTTTAAAAAATAATATTTTTCTAATAAAAACTGAAACCGTATCTTAAAAAATACTGACCACCGTATTTTTTAATTTTTTTTCAGAAAATATTATATAATGTCTAATTTCCCCAAATCCCAAACCTTCAGTGATTAAGCTAGTGGGCCGCCTGTTCCATAGTGGACATGGCCTATAATCGACACAACAGTTGCCCAGTACTGCTGTTCTTGTGTGTTAGGCTAAGTGGCATAAGAATTTATGGTGTACATCCTTTTTACAGTAAATGATCACATTCACTAATTTATGACTTCACAACCATATTTTCAGGTAAATCTCCATTGTTATATAGGAGGTTTTAGTTTCCTTTTTTAGTACTTTTTTTTTTGCGTCCTTTATTAAGGCTATTAATGGAAAATCATCATTTTTTAACTAAAAATCATCATTAAATAATATATTCATTTTTTCTCTTAGTATATCACGTTGTTTATTTCGTATATTTTTATTTATACTACGGTGTGATCTTAATATCTAACAGATCTATTCTCAGCCGTGATATATCTTTCTATTATGTCGGTATATGTGACGAGGGTTTTATGAAAAAAAAAAAAATACTTTGCAACTTTGAGTCTTTAAATTTGATAGATATGTCTTTAATTGTGGTAGATTTATTTATAAATTTAATATATCTAACTTAAAAAATGATGCATTGTGACAGTAGAATTGGTATATACGAATATACCAAGTACATAAAGGAACGCACTAAAGGAAAGTACTAAAGGAAAAACATGTTCTATTTATGGGTGATTTCTCGTTAATGGCTTTGAGTTTTATTTTTCGAAATTTCATGAACTCATGAATGTTAAAAAATAGTTTAAAAATAAACATTAATTTATAAGAAATTGTAAGTTTTAATGAGAATAATAGTTAATAACACAACATGAAATAGATATAACAAAAGAAAAATAAATGTCTTATTTAAGGGTGATTCCTAATAGTAGTAAAGTTTATTTTCTAAAACTCTATGAATTTATAAATATTAAAAGATAGTGTAAAAACCTCTTAACTAACAAATAGATAATAGTTTTATTGAAAAAATTTTGATTTTGATAAGGGCAATTTTGGTATTTAGTTAATAGTTCTCTAAATTGGTCATTTAGTATAACTTTTGAATTGAGAATATTTGTTGATTTTTGGGCTAGAAAAGGATATATAACTATTTAATTCTAGATATATATATATATATATATATATTATGGTCTGGATTCATATTAATGAGTTTTTGGCAATTTTTTTCTAAAAAGAATTGTATACATTTATATTTTTTTAGACTTGTTATTTATTATTATCTGTTATGCATAGAGCTGTAAATATGGGCGGCTCGGCCCGGGGAGAAATTCAGGCCGGGCTGGGCCGGCTAGGGAATAGAAGCAGGCCGGAGCGGGCCCGCCCGCAAAGCATTTTTGAAGGCCCAATCCGCCCTGGCAGCTCGCAGGGTCAAAGTTCTAGGCCGAGCCGAGTCGACCTAAATTCGGAAAAAATCTGACTTGATCCGATAATTTTTTAAAAAAAAATGAAAAATTAAATAGAAATTTGAATCTTTTTCAATAAAAATAAAATTATTAATTATATACTTACTTATTTTGTAAAATAAATAACTAAAATTAATAAGACAAATTTTTAAAAATAGAATGAGAAAAAAAAAGTGTACGGACCAGCACCAATGGCTCAGCCCGTCTCGACTTTAGAAGCCGAGCCATTCACACCCAGGCCGGGCTAGCCCGTCCTGCGGGCCAAGTGAACAGGCCATGGGGCGGCCCGTTAGGCCCGACCCAAATTTTCAAGTATGATTATGCATGAATTTTCTGGCTGTTGGAAGAGAAGCCAACTTGTTTAGAGCTAGTCGAATCAAGCAATCCATGTCGGCTCGATAAATGAACCACACCCCATATCAAGATTTCATTAATGAAAACTTCTAAGTTTTGAGAGAAATCTTATTCAATTCTTCGTAAATTTATATGTTTTCCGATTTGTGAAATTTATTCAATTCAAATTCGAATATTTATTTTTGGTACTTATTAAGATCTCATCTGTTTTTAGATCAAGAGGAATATGTTAGAATAAGGGATATTCTTCAATTTTTTTTTTCGTTTATCTATTATTATGTTGTTTTTACTAGTTTTAGGTATTAACACTATCCATGAAAGAAGAACAATTTATGATTCTTGAACTCCTAATTTAATTTTGTTGTTAGTTTTTTATATGTTTTTTCTTTTTTAAAAGACTCCGATTCAAGGTTAGTCATTTTGACATTTTCTTCAAAGGATCCTCTGTTCGTTAGAAATTGTTTTGTTTATTGGTACTTTTTTTTTCCAGAAGAATATCCTCTAGTTTATTTCGAGGTTTTGGTCGGTCTTATGCTAGGTTGGTTGTCCATGGATGTTGTTTCTTTTTTTATTCTTCTGTCATTGTTAACTTGTTAATACATCGACTTCATTCAACGGCCAAAAAAAAAAAAGGAAAAATGAGGGGAACTAGTGAAGACTGCTGCGCAACTAATCACTATTTTAGTCCATAGCACCAAAATAAGCGGCAAAATTTCGCAGCCCTCGATGAGATAAAGACGAGTAAAAAAAATATAAATATAGAAGTAAAATTTTTTGTTTAATTATCTACCAATGGAATAGAGTACGCGTTACAAAATTTAACAGAGAATCATAGGCATAGTACGTTATTTTTGAATTTACTACACAACATTAATTGACAGCTTCCTTGGGATTTCATTATAAAGTATCACAGTATAAAGTGAATTTCACCGCGCCAAATGGACCCCTTGATGATCAAAGGGGCATTAACAAAAGCTGCCTCTTTAGAGATATTTTTTGGGGACCAAGAACTTGTATGTTGTACCTTGCTCTTGTGATGTCTTTTCGTTTTGCTCAGAGTGTTCCTCCAGACTCCAATATATATACCAATATTTTCATTACTGTCGTTTTAGAAAATTTAATTTGAGTGCGGTGACTCCTTTCGTAACTAGTTCCAGCAATATTAATAATTTTTAATAAATTCTGTCCCTATCTCAACCACATTTTCCAGTACTTTTTAATTTAAAATTGTATGCATGGACAATGATTTTTTCATTTTTTTTCTTTTAACGAATACGAGCGCAATAATGGGATGCCTTTTTTATTTACGTTCTCTTCTTTTTAAGATTAAAAAAAAAGTATACTATTAATATTTTTTTATTTTTTATTATAAAAAAATATATAATAAATTTTTACTGACCATATTAATATTTATACATAGAAAAAAAAAAAGGTAACTGAATTAGTGCCCTTTTACACACACAGACGATATTTCCTCCTAACATTGAACTTGATTATAGAGAAAATATGACTTTAATGAAGCACAGATACACTTAATCTGTGATTGTAAAGAACCAAATGACATAAATTAAACAATGGCAATAAAATATGTCATTTTAGCCTCCAGAATTGCATTTGCAGAAATTATGGGATACAGCTCGAAAAATAAAAATAGGCAGTTCACAGTCTATGATTAGAACCGTGATTTTTTTTTTTTTTTTTATATTGGCAGACTAGTTTATTTTAAATTAATTGTAACAAGTACAATCTACCAGCACTAATGTATAAAAATTTGTCAATGACATAAAAGTAACCTTAATTTTTAACTTTTCTGCAAAAACGAATGTGATTATCTGGAGTTTAAAAATAGGATATTAATTTGTAAGACTTTAAATGTAGATATTAATTTGTAGAAATTCAGAAATTATGTTTATTATTGTGGAAAAATCTTATAGCATTTTTTATGTCATGATCACTGTAAAAACTTAATATTCACAAGTCCTGGTCTGGTCCTTCTTCTTCTCTTTAATAGAAAGTGCGAAATTTTATTTCATGCTAATATATACATATATATATGTATATTAAAAAGCCCGATTAACAAATATGTCCACATTGTTATTAGTTAACGTGTGTGTGTCATTACCCAAAAAAAAAAAAAAAACGTGTGAGTCAGCGAGTGTGACAATAATGATGCCACTTTGGAGTTGCCCAAATAAGAGGTCTAAATTCCAATCCTCCTTCATATGAAGTCTAAAATCTTGTACGTAAGTATACATAGGCACCGACACCTCGCTATCCAAGTCCTCATTTCTCTGGCGGGCGTAACGTACGCTTTAGTCACGTGAATCACGTGATCGGATTAAACTTACTGTACGAGCAAGTTCCTGGCTTGTCCCAAAAAAAGTATGCCATCATCTCCAATGTCCAATCCCACCGCACCCTCCGTACCTTCTGGTCTCAACACCACACGCGCTCCTAAGCCAATAATTAGACGCCGTTGACAATCATACGGCGTAGGAGCGCGTGAAACAATATCCCTCCAAAATCAAAATTTACTCTGTGGTTGATAGGTGCTTTCTCCACCGTCCGATTGATCCATGATCTTTACCTCGAAAACATTTTCCTTGTTTAAATGACTGCAACAATCGTCACCGACACCTTCTAGCTCTCTTTGCTAGTTGTTTCTATTACGTGTTTCGTTGCTGAGAAAATGACGAAATCAAATGGGAAAATGATTTTGAATGAGATTTTACAAATAATAATAATAATAATAATAATAATAATAATAGAGAGGAGAGGAGGCAGGTGGATGGTTAATACGATGAGAAGTTCAGCTTAGCTAACTTACTTTTTATATCTTTAATTAGTCAAACATCCGCTCTAAGTCAATTTAATAGTCCAATTAGAGGCCCTTTGAAGATTTCAAATCACATGTTTTCTACTCCCTTTTCCCACCACATTCTCACGAACCAAACAGATCAAATTCAGTAAAAATGTAATCGTAAACACTCGAAACAGTAACGCCGTCTAAAACTTTCACTTTATATAAATTTACGATGTCAAAAAGAAAAAATAAAAAAGAAAATATGTAACAAATATAAAACATAATTACAATTCCCGTTTTTTAAAACTAAATTATGACGGACACTGATAAGGACGTCGTCGAGGGAGAAAACGACGCCGTCTTCGTCGTCGTCGAATTCGCGCAGAACTCAAAACTGCGAGGTTCCATCACCCCCAAAACGAAATGCCTCAAAGAATCGACAGTCTCCACCAGATTCTCCTCACACAGAAACTCCTCACTGAAAACCCTCTCCACCTGTCTCTGAAAATCATGGACGAACACGTGGGTGGTCTTCGACGAGCCGCCCTTCTTGCTCCTTGCCAGAACTCCGGCGGTGAAAATGGAAGACATCCGGCCAGGCGCCGCCGCAGAATAGCCACTGGGCCCATCAATGAGTATCACGTCCCAAGGGACTTGGTATATGTGGTTCGGCAAATCGTTGATACCCAGTTTGCAATCCGAGAAGAGGAGATTCTGAACGGGTCGGCACTCGTCTCGGGCCCGAGACTTCGCCGCCGAGAGGAGCTCCTTCGCATCCTTGATCCTCGTGGTGTACTGCACGTCGTAGGCCTCGATCCCCGGATGGGACTGCTCGAACTTGGATACCAGGAACTCGCTCTCGTCGAGGAGCACGGTGCGGCCGTTGTGGTTCAGGGCCTGCCAAAGAAGCGACTCGTGGGTGAGGCCGAAGACGAGGAAGCTGCAGCCGGAGGCGGCGCAGTGGCGGAGCGCGGCTGCTACGGCGTGGATCTCGGCGGAGGTCATGGCAGCGCCAGCGGAGGAGTTGGAGAGGGAGGCGTAGTGAAGGAGGGCGTCGGCGACGGAGCGCGGGAGCGGCGCGGTGGAGTCGAGGCCGGAGGCGGCGGATGAGGAGGAGGCGTGGCCGTGGAGGGCGGCGCTGGTGGGGATGGTGGAGTTGAAGAGGGTGATGGTGAAGGCTAAGGTGAAGAAGGTGATGAAGAAGATGAGCCAGAGTCGGTGGGACCCGACGACATTAGGGTTTTGCTTGGTGTGGATTGAGGGATGGAGCAGTATGAGCTTTGTGTTGGCTGTGCTCTTCATTTTGGTTTAGATAGAGAGAGAGAGACAGGAAAGAGCCTAGAGATGGGAGCTGCTTATGAAGAATTGAATTGTTTAAAGTTGGAACTCGGAAACTTTGAATGTATGTTTCTCTCACTTTATTTTTTTTTATTTATAAAAAAAATGGATTTTTGCTTTTATTTACTTGAGAGTTGAGGACAAAGAGGTTCGGATTTTCTCTTTAATGGCATGTGCTTCCTTTTTTCAGGTCTTTCCATATGTCTTCAGTTCACTCAATTTAATTTATTAATTAACAAAATAGTGAATAATGATTCATTTAATTAATGTAAATTAATTTAAAATGTAAACAAATTAGAAACGGTTACGGAGAAAGGAAGAGGAAGTAGCCAGTAGGGGTAGGCCGTTTGAAAAAGACAGAGAAATCACGGAGGATATTAGTGGGGACTTTGGACACGTGTGCATGGTTGGTGGTAGGAATGGTCGTGTGATTGAATATGTGATGCTTCAAATCGTGAGGCCAGGTGGCCGTGTGGGCCTTAATGGGGGAGAGAGAGAGAGAGCTACGTGGAAGGTTTGAACTGCCTGCCGACCCAATATCTTCCAAGCTCCAAACGACATCGTTTTTACAATATCCGTTTTCAAACTGTGTGCGTCTTACGGCGTTCAAATTCTTTTGCTCATTTTATTGAATTGGTGCTTTGAAATTTTGAAACGAATTTATGAAACAGTACGTAGAACTTGGCAGAGTTAGTAACTCGAGAGACAAAATATTGGATGACCAAGAGAACGGTCTTTAATTAAGCACCATAATGCTTTGCAGGTTTTGAATTTCATTTAGTATTTCTAGGCAGCACTAAGTATTAATGGCGTGGCCCTGCCAAATCTCATTGCTTCGTCCTTGTTTGCAATTTTAAAATTATCATAAAAGTTTTTTTTTTTCTTTCAGAAATCTCATTTTTTTTTTATCAATTATTTTTCTGAATTTTTAACACCGATCAGACCTTCTCCATTCATTATTTAATAAGCAAAGTTGGGGAAAAAAAAATTAAGAGAGAGAGGTTTAATTTTGACCCCAAAAGAAATAATAGAAATATATCGGTACAAAAAACAATCAAATACAAAACATACTATAATCAAAATAAAAGTAAATCCAAAATCAAAGTAAATTTTTTGTTTGAAGACTGCTAAATACACTATCTTGTTCATTCTTTTTAACACTTTACTATTTCAATATTTCAATGCTTGATACACAAATTCTACCGTCCAATTTGACATTTTAATAATGTAAAAAATATAATAAAATTCACATATTAAATCATGATGTTAGGAGAATGCAGAAAAAAAACGACGTAAAAGAATGTGCAGTTATCATTTCTCTTTTTGTTTTGATTTTTTTTTTTTTAAAAATAGTTGGAATTTTTTAGATAATCTTTCAGATATAAAAATATGCAATTTTTGTTTTACATAATTTCTAAAAATATTTTGACACTATGAATTAATACAAAAATTGCTCTATTTTGTCTATTTTTTGTTTTACATATATATATATATATAACCATTAAAAATTATTTTCTTTTACCTCTATTTATTTCATCATAAAAACTAACTCTTAAGAAATGTATAATATAAAAAAATAATAAAAAATATTTATTAGCTATTTAAAAAGTGATTATTTGGTTATTGTTCATTAATAATTTTTTAACAGTGTTAGAGTTGAAAAATAAAAGAATAATAATTTTACCATTTTAGTGGACATCTGAATACTAAATAAAAAATAAGGGGGCAGCAGAAAAACAACTTTGAGATTATAAGGGCACTTGAATATTAAATCAAAAGTAAGAGGATAAAAGAAAAATAAATTTATCATCTAAAGAGCACTTGAATACAAAGTCAAAAATAAAAAAAAAATTTCATATTGATGGCAAATACGAGGGGGACAAATAACTAATTTTCTTCATATTTTTATCATTTCTTTTGGATTTTTCCCAATTTAGCTGATTGATTAGTGGAGATTTGTTGTGTGTTAAAAATCTAGGTAAATATTCATTAAAAATGTAATATAAAATTTTAATTTGATATTTCAAAACACCCAGGTTATTTCGTCGAAAAACTGACAAAATACGTAGTAATTTCTCTTACCAATGTTGCTATTCAGTAAAATGTTCAAAAGCAAACATAAGAGATACCTCTAATATAATTAATCTGCCTTAAATGGGCCATATATATGGAATGACAATATGTTCCGTTTTGTTTCTTGAAAATTTCGGGGGGAAAAAAAAAGAAACACTTTCCTACGTAAGATGTTTGAAACTTATGCATTTGAATCTAGTAAATCAAAATTTGAAGAATAACGAGGAGCTCACTCCTCCCCTTGGCCTTTTTTTGATAACTAGACGTTATACTATGTTTATGTTTGTGTGTGAGATGATTTTAATATTGTATATATTAAATTTAATTTATAATTAGATTTAATATATTATAATATTAAAGAATGTATAAATTTTTATATTTATTTTGATGAGCTGAATATTACATAATTTTTTGTTAATTTAATATAAAATATAATTAATATTAAATTAAATATAATATTATATAAAATATTGAATAATATATTTATTTTTATATTTATTTTGATGAGACGAATATATCATAATTATTTGTTTTTATAAAGTTTATCATTAATATTAAACTAAATATAATATTATATAATATATGTATATATTACAACCAATTATGAAAAATAATAATAGAATCATAGTATGAAAAAATAATAATAAGACCAATCAAGTTATGAGAAAATTAAGAATTTTCTAAAAATTTTAAAATAGAATAATGACTAAAGAAACTATCAAAATTTTTACACTCTTTCAACTTCAGGCTTAATATATATATATGGTTGCCAAATCTAATAGGTATTTTTTTTCTTTACCTATGGATATGTATTTTTTTTAGCCGTTGAATTACTATCTAATAGTGATCCAATGATTATAATGAAATGCATGAAAAGACGTGCATTATTAATGCTCTTTCTCTCTCTTATTTTTTACAATAAAAAAATGTGCATGCTAAATTTTTATTAGCCAAATTAATACTTACTCATAGGTAAAAAAAAAAAATACTTACTAGATTGGTGCCCTATATATATATATATATAGAATGTTGTAAGAACAAAATGAGATTTTTGTGTAAAAAAATTAATTTGATTGATAAAACATCATATTTGATTTTACTGAGAATATAAAGTTCAAATTTCCTACCCAAATTATGTAAGGAAATGAGATTTTTTATTTTGGTATCTCTGGTTGGTTACATATTCATTTTATCCTGGCATCGGTTTTTCTGCGGAAGTAAATCAAACTATGAAATCAAAAGTGGAATTAATGGTTATTTTATTTGTTATGTTTTTTCGTCAGGACAAACTAGTATATATATGTTGTGTAGTACGAAAGAGTAGAGTTTTTCAATGAAACTATGAGTATCTATTCCGCATTCAACGGCTATAGTATTTGTTCTTGCTTCCAAACAGGTCGACAATATTAAAGTTCATCCATGCGTTGAAAAAATAAAAAAGAACGAAAAAATTAGATAACTTTAGTTAGCTTGTATAAATTGATTCCAACATAGAATTCTAGCATTGAATAAGCCTTTCGGTCCTATTTTATTTATTGGCGCCGGCTGATTCGTGCTTGTCTAAGCAATGTTGGAAATAAAAACTATAAACTTCTAAGTTCTAGCTAACAATATTACTGCTTAAAAAGTAACATTAGATTTGGCCAAATAATTGACCAGCTAATGTGATATCTTTCATGCCAATTTCATATTGGTTGTAGATTAGATAAATTTTAAATGAACAACAAATTGCAGATGTCACATTAATTGATCGATAAACATGCGGATGTCATATTAATTGATCTATTAATCTATATATGGAATTGGTCATTAACTTTTTGAAGGAAATTAATTTTGGTCGTTGAGTTTAGTTAAGCTAACATTGCTCATACTCTGAAATGTCATAGAAATTAAGTGATTTTATTAAAGGGAGTTTGCATCTTTGATGTTTCATTCCGATAAAGTAGGGAGAATAGTTTTTATGTTTTTTTTTTTTTTGGCCAAAAAAGGGTTTTTATGAACTTTTTAACATGTACTAGCTAGCAGGAACCAAGAACGCCTTGAAAGAACTATTCCAATGAAAGGGAAAAAAAAATTGTGAGAACTAGGTCTCTTCACTCAGTTCTATTATCAGGGTTAATAGTAGTTTAAGTAAGAGAGAACTTTTTTTTTTTTTTTTTTAATAAGAAGTAAGAGAGAACTTAAATACAATTTGATCAAGAGCCTAGATAGAGACATGTGGGAAATTAAGTATACTTGGAAGCTTTTTCGGGGGCTGGGGAGAATTTTGTTTACATGTGAACTACATTTTTTTTTTCTTTCCCCAGAAAGAGACTTGTGAACTTCTACATAATTATGTGTCTTCTATATTAATTAATTTGTTTTTAAGAATATTGTTATTAACTATTAATTTAGAAATGGGGGACACTACCCTATTAAATAAAAATAATCATAATAATATAGAGATAGGACATAATAGTCACGACCATGATACGAAGTTGTTACTTTAAACAAAAATATAGAGGATTTCATAATGAGAGAATATTACAAAATAATGATTTGCTTCGACCATGTTATGTTTGATTGAGGAGTCGACCAGCAACATAATTGTGGGGAAGATTTATGAAAAATAGAACCAAAAAATTAAAGAAAACATACGTGCACTGATCGAATTTATTGGACTACAGTTGAAAGATCTAAATAATTTATACCCGCACCTTACAATTTTTTTTTAGGCAAAGAAATATTAATACCATACCGTACATAGTTATTGTCACAATCCAAAACTCGGACTAGTGACAGAAGGGGAATTTCTAAAAGATAGAAAATTTCTTAATTTATTTGAAAAGTGTCAAAAATTCTAGTTTTTATAAAAACAGTCCATTTAAATAAAATAATCAGAATTCCATCCTGTGAACCACTCACACAGTTCGTATACACTATCAGACATAAATTGAACAATTACTTAAAAATTTGAAATTAATTTCAAAACCCATCATCATCATCATTCATAACAGATATCAAATACCAGAATGACATACATAAGTTTGCAGACAAAATAAAAAGCAGTAATCTTGGTTCAATGCTAACACAAAATCCAAATAGTCCAAAGACTACGACAACAAACTCCTATCATTACTAAGAGATAAACTGCAATCAGGATGACCTCTTACTCCTCTTGATCACCAAGATCGCACTGGACACCACCTGAGGAGGAAGGTAAGGGGGGTGAGTATACAATGC
>JXTB01000431.1:243110-302558 GCA_002914805.1 Parasponia andersonii
TGCGAAAAACCAACTTTCTCACCGGAGCTTCAATTCCACAAACGGACCTCTTCACTGAATTCCTAGCACCCAAAATAGCTAGGTTAGACATATAATTTGTCCAATTCGGGTCTAGGTCCACACCGTACCGGTGGCACGTAAAACGAGATAAAATCTCGATCGTCCGATCTCGATTTTCGTGCCGATCACCAAACTACACAATATATATATCAAACTTCTCCATTTTTTGAGCACATTCCAAAAATGCAATCAAAAACACAATCCAATGGCCGGATCGAGAACAACAACCATAAACTCGAAATGACTAAAAATGGCAACTTTCAATCTGGGCAAAATAGAGTTGAGATATATATATCTTGATGATCCTTGCGACGATATGAATCTAACAGGACCAGTTTGAGGCCGAAAGGTGCCCAAAATCGTCGTCGGTGACGGAAAAATCGAAATGGGTCAAATCGGCTTCTATGGCGTTTCCCGGCAACATAGGCGGCGGCGGCGGCGAGGGGCGGAGGAGTTTCGTGGCAGGTCGGCGAGTCGACGCCGGTCGGTGGGCGGCCCGGACGGTGGCTGGCGACGGTTCTGCGGAGGTGCGGCTGAGAGGGAGAAGAGAGGAGAGAGAAAGAGAGTTTCGGGGAGAGAGAGAGAGGAGAGAGGGGATTGGCTGAGCAGAGCCACGTGGCCCAACCTTATAGGGCTGTGCAATTTTTCAAAAATTGCACATAAGTCCCTAAAATTTCAAATCTCTATTAATTTAGCCCCCAAAATTTGTAATTTTGTCCATCTGAACAAAATTTTTGCAAATTAGTCCCCACAATATTTTATCCGGAAAATTGGTAAAATGTCCAAATTACCCTCGAAAATTCTGGGTTTTTACAGTTATAATACCGGTAGTTTCAACTTTCAACTTCATCTCAAAAAAACACACTTTCAATTTCAATTCCGGTTTTATTGAGGAAAAAAAACCCTTCAAATTCATTTTATTTTATTTTCTTTTGTCGTAAGGAGAGAAAAAAAAACCAATCTGAAGATTCCGAAAGAGAAGAATTCAAGCAAATTTGAATTTAGTAATTTCGGTCTATGACGAACGTTTTGAAATGATGGTTTTATTCGATCCAAAGCCACCAAAAAAAAAAAAGCTTAAGAAAAAAGTTGAAAATTATTTGGGGATTTTATTATTAATTGTCATATACTCCTCTGAATAACTTTACACTGATTCCTTAAAACAAAAAATTTAAATAAAAAGAAAAAGAAAAGAAAATCTAGACAGTTCAATGGACTGAAATTAATTATCTCGAGCCTTTATGATAGACACAGTCACATATACATTTAAGTTACAGATAGCATCCAACCCCAGCAAACGATAGGCCATAAATATGACACCCCTCTCTGTTTATTATTAAGACAATGAAATCCATTATGTAGATTTGATATAGGTATAGTTCTCTTTAAAGTTCTAATCTCAGACTCCGCAAACAAGGATAACAACATTTTGTTTCCTTGAAAGGAATAGACGAATAGGGATAACATTATTTAGTTTAAAAAAACATTATTTATAATATTCAACCATGATTATAAATAAAAGCAAATCATCAACAATTTTTATTCTTTTTAAAAACTCATATGAATCAACTTTATTTGGAAAAAGAAATCAATATCATCCAAAAAGAAAAAGAAGGATCGAATAGAAGTTGAAAAAATTGAAAATTTTGAATGATAGCTTGGTAGGTTATAGTGCGCCTCTAATCAATGTTTATTTATGCAACTTTAAGTAAAGTTATTTTAGCAATCGCCTTGCTGTACCTCTATAGTCTTTATTTTTGAGGTTAAGTTAAGGACATATGGTACTTTACCCAAACACGATGTGCTTTTCTTGACTTGTTAATAGGACATGTATAGTGCTTGAGAATGTGATGGGAATCTCAACCTCATCTAATTGATTATTAACTTGAAAATAACACAGCGCCACTATAATGCTTCCTTGTCCTAATTGCCAACTAACGCACAACACTTTAGGAGGCCCGATTAGGGGCAAGCTCCTCTAAATCCTCAGCATTACTTGCATACAATAATTTGGTTCATGTGCCAAAAAAATAGGCAAAACTTGTATTCGAGTTTCACATGCACTTAATCATTTTACCATTGGGTAATAGACTCAAGACTCATAATAACCAAGAGGAAATTCCTTTCCGAGTGAAGTTTTCTTTGATAGGTTTCTCACTCATTAAAATTTGTCATTTGGAAACTTGTTTGATATTTTTGAGGTTTCTATTATGATTTGTAATTTTATTAAAATATAAATTTAGATAATAAAATCTACATGTCAGATAATTATAAAATTAAAATATTAGTGTAACCCTATGATGCCAAATTGCCTTTTAGTTTGACAATTCTATTTAGTTATAAGTTTGCTAGCAAATTTTATTTGTGATTTTCTATTTTTTCTCTTTTATTTCTCTAGTTAAGGTTACTTTTGACATAAAAGTCTAATTTAAAATCAACAGCTGCTAAATCACAAATATTTTTTTAGAAATTTCTCTTTACGAGAAAGACACATAAAGAGCTAAATGTATATCTGAAAAGAAAAATGAAAATTCTTAGGCGATGTGGATTTTGTTCCTCTAGTGTTCTGCAAAGTTTTCTTTTAGGTAAAACAGTGGAAATTATTTAGTCTAAATCCATTGCTACAAGAGAAGCAATATCCCTCAAAGAAAAAAAAAAAAAGAGAAAAACAAAAAAGCAACAAGATCAAGAATTTCCTCAAAATATACGACATGAGAAGTACAGTATATTTGTCGATTATAAATCTTCTCGTAATTAATCTCAAATTAAGGCATACAGACAGCATTTATTCACGTATTCGTAGGTTGGTTACGTTCAAAGACTACTAGATGATACTATAATAATCTACACCGTACCTCTAAACAGTAAGGATTACATTCGAGCGATTTTATCTATAAATCATGATATTTTGGAATACGGAATCGTAGGATAATATAAGTATTTAGGGTTTTTCTCTTTTATTTTTTTCTCTCAAATTATGTACTTTATCTCAACTTGCCCTAAAACTCTAACAAGTGTTAAGTTTGCTCCCTAAACCTCTAAAACGTTAAATATTCTGTTAGATAAACAGAACTCATCACGTGCATCTTACATGATTTATATAATATACTGAGGGACATTTTGGTAATTTAATACTTAAGCTATTTAGGGGCAAAGGGAAACAAATTCATCTTCCCCTTTCCCCCAGTACTGCTCTCTTTATTTTCCCGATCAAATTTTTATTTGGATTTTTCATAAACAAATTTTTTTTCCTACTCCATTGATCAACTTGAAAGCTNATATGTAATATATAATATCAATTATTTAAAAAAAAAAAACATCAAAAGATGATTGAAATGAAAAGTGATTAGAAGAACTAAGAAGAAGATTATTTGATTTGATAAGAGAAATCGTTAAAGATCAGCCTTTGGTTTACTGAAATTTTTAGATAGAGAGTAGTGAGTGGAGGCAGGGATTGGAAGCCATGTTTGCATTTAAGAACAAGTATGGCTTGTTCACCATGGATGAGCAAGGAGAGGCACATCGTGCATTCGGGCCAGCCTCAAGTGTGTGTGTGTGTGTATATATATCTACCGAGTCTCTCTTTTTCTCTCTTAAACAAAGTTTAAGTGGAACAATCATGGTGAATTGGATCTCTTCCAAACTCAAAGCAGCAGAACCAATATTCAACAAGTAAACTCTCTCTTTCCTTTTTTCTTTTTTTTTTTTTTTTTTCTCCTTTCAGTTTGATTCTTATTTTCTTTTGGCCCCGTCTATTTCCCGGGGAAATCTTAGAAATTATATATTTGAAAATAGCTTTCGGTTCCGATAAGAATAGATCTCTTGCTTTGGTTTTTAAATCCCAAAAAAAAAAAAAAAAAAAAAAAAATTGATGAAAACCCAGGAGGAAAAGATTGAATGGGCCTTCAGAATCCCACCTAATTACACCATACAATACATATCCAAATCAAGAAAGTAGAAATAAGGCTGATATATCAACCTTTTTTTTTTTTTTTTAGGCATCCAAAGAGATTATTGTTTTTGATTTTTATTATTTACGGGAAGATGAGCACACAGGATTCTTCGGCAACGGAGGATAGGCTCTGTTGCGAATTGATTTGGTTGAAGTCGAAGAAGTGGCCCCATATAGCTTAAGCAGTAAATTACCAAAATGTCCCTTCTTCTACGTATCATGTGAGATGAGTTATGTTTATCTAACCGAATATTTAACATTTTAGAGGTTTAGGGGGTAAACTTAACACATTTTATAATTTAGGGAGCAACTTGAGACAAAGCATATAATTCGAGGGGAAAGTATTAAAAAAAAAAAAAAACCCAAGTATTTATTCATGCACGTTCTGATTCATCGGAATATATTTTAATCTAATCACATTGCTCTTATATTCTCAAATAATATCTCTTTTATGCTTTATCCCCCGATTTCTTAAAAAATAAAAAATGGAGTTACACATTAACCCTGAACTTGAAAGCAGAATGAAGATGGAAGCATTTTTTTTTTCTTTTTTAATGGAAAAAAAGATGGAGGAAGCATTTTATAAATTACTTGTCGGCAAAAACGAAAAAAAAAAAAAGAAGAAGAAGAAGAAGATGATGAAGAAGAAAACGAAAAACAAGTATTAAAAAAGAGCATTATGTTAGTTTCTGGCTTGTGATTTCTAACCGAAGAAAATTAATATAGAGTATTTTAAAAAAAATATCTTTTTTTTTAGATCAATTTAAAAAATAACCGTTTTATAATTTATTTTGATAAATTTTTATTTGATCTATTTTTCAAAAAAAAAAAAATTAATTTTCCTAAAATTTGGCCGTTTAGCTTAAAGGGTTTCTTTCAAAATTTCAATTTTAAAGTACCAAAATTCCGGATAAGTCAAATTTGTTGAAAATTCCCGATATAGAAAATTAATACTTTTTAAAATTTATTTTAAAGAGAGTAATTTTGATAAATATTTATAGAAATATTACTTTTCAATTTTGGTACTCGAAGTAATAAGTGTGATTATTTGGGATAGCCATTTAATTACTTGAAAAAGCGTGAGAGATTGCACGAGGTAACTTGTAACTTGATTGATTACGTCAAATATTTTATTAATTAATTAAAATAAATTTTTTTAAATACTTTAAAAGTGTTATTTTTTTAATTAAAAGTAAAAAAAAATTAAATAATTTCAAAATGTGGGATTTTTAAAATTATTTTGAAAAATTACCATAAAAAAAAATCAAATTTCCTCTAGGACGAGGTAAAAGCACATTTATTTAAGAACTGGACCTCGCAGGCCTCCGGACCCTTTTCTGAGGCCCAATAATTTCGGTCGTAGAACTCACAAGGCTTGATTGAGTTGACCCATGACTCTGTGCCCAAATTAAAATCTTCAACCAAGAATGGTGTTATCGCAGCTGACTGCATTATTTTTATTTACATGGGAACTAACATATGCTGTTAGTGGCACATGACTTAATTTGCATTAACGAGGTGAGGCCACTTAATTCCGAAACTAATGCGCTCCAATTGAAGTTAATCGGATTTGTTAGTAATTAAGAGACCGTACCAATTCCCCAAAGCAAGCCTGCTGGATATGTTTTACGCGGTTTTATTCTTTTTAAGTTTTTGGTTTTTGGTTTTTTTTTGCGGGTTGGCAAAATTGGATATGCATATAGAATCACATGTATAGATAGGGCTCTCTCTGAGAGGTGTCTAAAATGGTGAGCAATTGGAGGCCATATCTGTATCGTCTCCGTAGGCACAGTGGGAATCTCACCCTCCGGCCCAACCCCGGCTCGCGCCCTCGACGTTCAAACACGGTATATCACCATTTTTAATTTATTGTTTATTTTTTTCAAAAAAAAAATAATACCTTTTCACTTTATTATTATTGTTATTTTATTTATTTTTGAAATATTAGAAATGTGTGACGCACATAATGCTTTCGGATTTCTTCTTTTTCTTTTACCTTTTTGTTTCTTGAAGGCCCGTTTTCTTGTCATTCTGTTATGCAATATTGAAATTTCAATATTACTTATCTAACAAAGTGGCAGAATTTTTTACAACAGGTTCCAAATCATTCACTTTTAAAGGTGCTATTTGGTAATATTTTTATTTTGTTATTTTTTTAAACATAAAAATGAAAGTACCTTTTCTTATTTTGTTTTTTGTATTTCAAAAGCAAAAATGTGTTAGGCAACAATATTTTACTTTTTGTTTTCTGAAATATAAAAATAAATACATATTTAGTTACTAGCAATTTTTACTTTTGATTTTGAAAATCAAAAAGGAGAGTAATAAAGGAAAAAGGAAGGAGAAAATAGGAGAGAGAAAAGTGGTATTTATCTAAATAAATTTCATAAGTAGTATTTTTCAAAATAAAACTCTTAAAAAATGATATTTTCTAAATATTTTGGGATATTTTTGAAAATTACCAGATTTTGTAATTATATTTTGAAAAATATCACTTTTGAAATTTTTATTTTGAAAAATGTAAATATTTAGAAAACTATCACTTTTACATGAGGCTAGAGAAATAATAATAAGAGAAATAGTGACGAGAGAGAAAATGTTAAGAGAATTGGTGACGTGAGTCTAGATATGTTTGAATTTTGATACTAGTATTTCTATAAAATTATTTAAAAAAATTTTGAAAGTAAGAAATTTTTGTTTTCAAAATTTTAAAAATTTTGTTGTCAAATGAAAAAAACGAAAAACAAAAATATTTTTATCAAACATACATTTGAAAAATATTTCCACTATTTTGATTAAAAAAACAAAAAATTATTTAAATAAGTGATTACCAAACAAATCCAAAGTTTAGCGTTCTGTCTTTTTTTATTATTATTATTTTAAATAATGATATTTTTATATTTGCTTCGCAGTCTCCTTATTTTCAGGGAGGTGTAACTCCAAATGTAGTCAGAAGGCGCAGCCAAGTTAGTATTGATACTATTGTTGAAGGGATACTCTCTTACGTGAGGTGAGATACGCACGTAATTCCAAGCCAATAAATTACCAAACATAATTTCAAATTTTAAAAGCCAAAAATTAAATTGTATCATATTTATAGCTCCTGTGAATAGGCATGGAAAAGTGATATTAAAATCGATAAAATATCAATAGACTGTTTGAACAATATATAAGTCTTACTATTAAAGCCAAACTCTAGCCTTTTTGTTAGATTCTAGTATTTGTGTCCCCTGGCCATTATTGCCTTAAATTATAATGTTTTTTTACACTGTTAATCTAAGGCGGAGGCGGCTAATGTCACAAACTCCTAACAAGAAAGAAGAGGCTTGGGATCGTGTGGAAGAGGAGATTTTCAGTAGTACTGAAAATGGGGATGAATTAAAGGACTGCAGTATTTGCTTGCAGAGTTACAAGGAAGGGGAGGAGCTTGTTCGCTTGCCTTGTAGGCATAGGTTCCATGTTGGTTGCTTGAACTCATGGATTCGAATTCGATCCAACTGTCCTTATTGTCGAAGAGTTCTCCATCTCAGATTTGCTGATTGGATCTGTGTTGGGATACTTTCATAAGTTATCCCCTTTGGTTCTTTTTTAGGGAAGTTATGGATCTTAAGGTTGATCAAACTATGGTGTTGGTTTATTTTGTCTTCTTTTAGGGGAGTTATGGATCTTGAGGTTGATCAAACTATCGTGTTGTTTTATTTTGTCTTTTTTAGGGAAGTTATGGATCTTAAGGTTGATCAAACTATGGTGTTGGTTTATTTTGTCTTAGACAGTACCATGGATTACATCTTTTGCTACATATTTTGTAAGTTCTATATCGGGTCTTTGTTTAAGGGAACTCTCGGATTTTAATTAGATTTTTAAACAATGGTGTTGGTTTACATTGTTGATGCATTTTCTTTGAGATAGCACTATGATTACATCTTTTGCTGCTGGTTTTCTTTGAATACAATGCCAATATATATAGAAGTAACAATACTTCTGTCTTTCATACCACATCATCTAGACGTTTAATGGTGTGTTGTTCTTGCACAACAATAAAACAAATTGACATGAACACCAGATATAATTGCTTGTTTAGTCAAAATACGTGTGGAAAAAATCATTCTTGCTTGCCGGAATGCGATCTGATCAATTCTCCGATAAAATCAAATTGCACAAATCCTAATCCCGATGAGCCACTTTCTTCCGAACCATTTCCCCAAGTGATTGTTCTGCTCCTCATTTCCCCTGATCTCTCAACCAAGGACGGAGCTAGAACGATAATCTGATTGGGGCATAGCTTAAGTGAAAATTAAAACTTTTGAAACGAGGTAACAACACTGCTGTAATGTTTTCAATAAATTACAATTATTTCTTATGGATTTTCATACTTTGAAAGTGTTGTATAATGACCTCGTTACAAATACCATCAAAGATATCTTTTACAATATACATGAACATATCGTCAAAAATCTATGATTTTATCTACTTATCTTATGCAACAAAGATTAGTCTCTTAAAATTTTGTGTGTTTAATACGTTACATGCGAGTTCTTAGGGTCTCATTTGACAATTCAAAATAGGATTAATACTATTTTAAAGGATTGGACTAAATGACATGGGAGATGATTATAATTCAATCTTATTCTATGTTTCGTGTGCAACTTTTTGTTACGATAGGATTAGTATGTGTATTTTATATTTTTTTAACAAATAACAAGCGTTAAGGTTTGATCAATTTAGAAAAAATACCATTTTTAAAAATTGCTTTCAAAAATATGACTTTTAAAACAATGTTGGAAACATATGATTTCTAAAAATTTACAAAAATATCACTTTTAAAAAATTATTTAGAAAAAATCTAATTTATGATTCTACCATTTCAAAAATTGAACTTGTAAAAATACCACTTTTGAAAGCTAATTTCCAAAATATCATTTTTTACTACTTTAAAATATTTATTATTTTTAAGTAAATCCCTAATTACTCTCAATCCTAAATTCTCTGCATGATAAAATTATCTCATTCTAAGGGTATTATTTTTCGAGTAAATTATTTTAGTTATATTCAATACTTCTTATATATATGCATTAAATATGAGATTAATCCTATCCAATTCCATTGTTATCGTGCATTCTAAACGAGCTATAAGTATAATATTTTATTTATATTCATAAATTTAGTGACTTCAAAAACTTTATTCTTTTTATTTATTTTTATCCAATTTTTTGTTTAACCTAACAAGATAAATTGAAATTATCAATAAGAATAAAATAAGTGTAACACTTTGGATATAATTTAAGATCATGATTATTTACATGGTGGTCAATGAGTCTAAAAAAACTTTCAAACTAACATTTTTAGGTAAAGCCTCAATGGTATTATATTTGGTATCAAAACCAATTCAGAATACTTGTATGGGCCTTAGAAGACTGCCACTGATCATAATCATGGTAAATGTAAACTCCATTCATTGGGGTTATATATGAGCTATTGAATGTAGACCCCATAGCGAATATGCTAGTCTTTTAATTTGGGGAGATTGTAACGCCTCAAGTCCTCTATTAGGTATATTCTGAGAAGATTATGAGTATTTAAGTGGTGGTCTATGAGTCCAAATAAGTTATCATTTTTAGGTAACCTGGTGTTATAATTAGGGAGAAAGAAATTGCACCTAAAATTGAGTGGTTTGTGGTCTTCTCTGCCCTTTTTCTTTCATCCTTGTTTCTCTCTTTCTGGCTTAATGTCTTCTTATGTTTAATCTTAGTTTTATTTTATTTTCTTTTCTTAAAACGATCTTTTTTATGTGGTTTCACTTTTGAGGTAAAATACTCTCTCTCTTTCTCTGCGGAAGAAGTAATATAACTTAAACTAGTGAGAAGTTAACTCAGTGACTTGGGTAGCTATGCAGGTGGGCAAAGGTTGGATAGGGTTGGGCTTATTGACAGTAATTAATATATTGTCATAATTATAAGATGAAATTTGATTTTATGTGGTGAAATTTTTCTAAAAAATTAAAAAATCCCAAATTTTAAAATTAGATTTATTTTTTTTTTGAAAAAAATCCAGATTTATTTAGAAAAATATCAATTTCAAAAATATTTAAAAAATATTAATTTTATAAATTAATAAAGTACTTAAAATAACCTGTTAATTTACTTGAGGTAATGAGTTTGATTACCTCAAATAACTCAATTAGTTACCCTATATAATCTGATAGGTTACCTCGAATGCCTTTGAAACCAATTTTGAAGAAAAAAAATAGTATTTTGCTAATTTTTGAAAAGTGTTATTGTTCTAAATGAATTTTTTTAAAAATAATATATTTCTAAATAAATCTTAGATTTTTCAAAAAGTGTAGCCCATTTGGGAGTTTTCAATTTTTCAGATTTTGGGCCCGGTTTTTTTAAAAAACCCTAAGTATAAACTCTTGTATATGAATACATCAGTATTTATTTTTTGAAAAAATGTCCTTTTTCACTTGAATTTAAAAAAATGGCCAATTTTTATACCTATTTCATAAATAGTCGCTTTTTATTTATTATGCTAAATAACCACTTTTTAGTAAATCAATTTTTTTTTAGTAAATCAAATTTATGTTCGTATATCAATTTATGTATATTATATCAACTTTATTATTAGATATCAATTTTATATAAAATTTTTATATAAAATATAGCAATTTTTTAAAGTAAAAATATAGCAATTTTGATATGGTGTTGATTTATTTCTTATAAAATTGATTTATTTTGGAGTTGTTCAAAAATATTGGCCATTTTTTTTATAGTGTCTTANATATATATATATATATATATATATATATATATATATATGTATATCCCTATTAATTATTACAATTCTTTTCCCCGAAATTCCAGTGGTAGCAATTGCCACCACCAGACCCTATATGGCTCTGTCCCTGCTCTCAACGCAATCCTAATTTAACGGCACAATAGTAATTTTACCTAAGAATTAATTTTAGTACTTGTTTATAAACTTTGGAAAAAAAGGTTTCGTTTAAGACATGATAAATATTGAACAAGAAATTGTCAGAAATGAGAAACTGTAAATAAACTAAGAACCAAAATGATATTCTCTCAATAAATTTGGGGCAATAAAAGAATCCAAAGTATCTATTAATTGTTAGAGTTGTTTTATTGCCACCGTTTGTCACACTTCATTTTAATAACATATTTTATTTCAAAATTTCGTCTTATTCAAATTAAATTTAGGTGCAAAACTTATTAAAGATACCTGCATGTTTCAATGAAAACATATTATAAAACTTATCACCAGGCCATCTCCAATGCAAGCTATTATTAATATTATTTTTGACAAAGAAAAAAAAAACAACATGCGCTAAATTTTAGCCTATACTCTCTAATGAACAATGCTAATTGAAATACTATTTTTAATTTTTATTACGTAATTTAAATACGTTAATTTTGTAATGTCTTCGAGTATTAAAAAAGTGTATGGATTCAACATTGAAAAGTATACAAGCAATTCACTGAATCTTGGAAAATGAAATATCAAATATTTTAAATGCTATATGACACTTACATATTTAAAAGTCGAAGTTTCATTTAATGTAAGTTTAGCATTATGCTATACTTTGAAGTTATATTTAACACCAAATATAGTATATGTTAAATAGAACACAATAAATAGCATTGCATAAAGGAAAATTTTGTACTATATACTAAATTATGGCATTAGTATCATGAAGTAACATTGCATCAGAGATGCTTTAAGAGAATTCCAAACACGGGCATATAGCAGGTTTAGACTTAGCTGGTATTTTTTTAGATCTTTCACACTAATAGGTGAAACTTCTATTGATTAACGTAGGATTTAGTTGTAATTGGATCTTGATTACTTCAGTCTTCAATTTTTCTCAACATTTACTACATTAAAGAGATATTATTATTTTTATACTTTGTATTTGGACACTTTGTTCAAATTATATCTTGTATTTTGGATGTTATCAATATTGACTATTCGCTTTAAAATCTGTTTCAAATTTGTACCATGACACTAATTTAGAGCAGTTAATATACAAAGATATCATTTAAAGAATTAAAAATAAACTGTATAAAAACTGATCCGAGAATAAGTTTATTAAATCATTTTGATAAATTAGATGTTCTAAATTGGTGTCATGGTATAAATTTATAACAAATTTTAAATCTAAAAGTTAATAGTGATAATAACCAAAACACAAGGTATAAATTGAACAAAATATCAAAATATAAGATATAAAAGTGACACTATCCTCGCATAAAATAATGTGCCTAGGTTGGAAAAAAAAAATCAAAATTTGAACCAAAAAAAGACTCCACGGTATAGAATGATATAAGGTTTCTTTTTTTTTTTTGGAATTAATTATTTGTTAGAATATTTAAGTGATTTTCCACTTCAACTCATCACATGTAAAGCGCATGACGTAAACGAAAGTGGAGATTTAATGGACCAAAGTTTTTTTCTGTTAGCAATTAAGTTTTCCTTTCAAGTTCAACTTATTTTTTTTCCAATCAAGTTTTTTGTCATTATTTATCACGTAATACTAATTTCATTTTGAATTATTTATAATGGTATCAATTATCGATAATTAATATAGATTTGCGATTAATTAATTTAACTAGATAAAGTATAAGTTTTATATAAATTTTGGAACTTTTATTAGTATATTTTTCACATTGTTCTTTTTTTTTTTATAAAAATAATTGTACTATACAGATATAAATAAATTTTAAGAATTTATTTTCTGATCATATATTTTGCTAATTGTGTAATTAAGTAATTTTAAGTGAGAGCCACGTTACCACCATTCTATGCTAGGGTTCGAAACTCTATATTATCTTTTTCCTATTGGGCGTGTTTAAGTGTCATACTTTCTTTTCTAATAAAGTGAGTTGACTCAAATGATGAGAATACCCATTATTTGGGATTTTGGTCCTAGGTTTGAGTTATATCGGAGGTAGATGTGAAAATTTATTATCTCTATTGGGGTGAGATGAGGATTAAGTAGTATTAGGTATTTTTTTTTTAATTTGTAATAAATAGAAATCATTAGTTAAATCTTACTTTTTAAAAAAAATAATAAAAAAATTAATTTTAAGTAAGAGATAGTTTTAGAAAATTTTTATTAAGAGCAAATAGAGCCATAAGGAATACTACTAAAAAGACCGGGATCTATCCCATGCATCCTCTTAAAAGTGGAAAGTTTAGCAAAACAAATATAAACCTAATATAACAAATTCATTCCTTTTTAAAGGTGGATACCAAAGAATACAAAATATAATCTCAACTTAATATATTTACTATTTTTTAGAAGGTGATTACTAAAAAGTGTTGAGTTAACCATTTTTAGGTGAAAGAGACAACAAAATGATAGAACAAAATTCTTTTCCCAAAAAAAAAAGAAAATGACAAAACATAACGGGACATTAGATCTCGCTACCGTAGAAAAGCCAAGCTTAACAATTATTTTTTTTGTTAGAAAATTTTTCATACTTAATGTTTATGAAATGTCTCTTTTTATATAATATGTAAATGTACATACAAACACTTTAGTTTACGCCTGGTGTTATATCAGTAAATCAGACTCCGATATATAATTGTGAAAACGTGACAATTGTTTGACAATTTTAAAAAAAAATCCGTTGGTCATTATGAAAAATCAATTGATAGGTTAGCACTTGAATTTCATAACTCAACGGCTGGCTATCTTGACCCACCAATTCATGGCTAGTGACTGGCGCCACAATTTAGTCTGTCCATCGGAGAGTGGAAGAGTGCATCGGTCATTGCATTAATTAACTGGTTAAGAATTTAAATTTTTGATTTTGCACAGAGATAAGAGGCCTCTGAGAAGGCTCCAAAATGGCTTATTTAAATTCAAATCAAAGGGCTCTGAGGAAGGTAGAGTCCAAAATGGCTAGAACTCGCCTACGTCGCAGAGAAAAACCTTGGGATTGTGTGGAAGTGGAGGTTTTCAGTACTACACAAAGCGAAGATGAAGTGAAGGTGGACTGTAGTATTTGCCTTCAGAGTTACGTGGAGAGAGAGAAGCTTGTTCGCTTGCCATGTGGGCACAAATTTCACGTTGTTTGTTTGGATTCTTGGATAAGAATTCGATTTAATTGCCCTTATTGTCGAAGATTTCTCCGTGTGAGGATTGTTGATTAGGTTGCTTTTGGGATACTTTTGTAAGTTTCAACTCGGGTTTTTGATCTTAATGTTGATCAAACTATGATGTTTGTTCATAGTCTTAATGCATTTTCTTTAAGATATTAATTACTCTTATGAATTTACATATTTCACCACCAGGTTTCATTTTGCTTAGTGTCAATATGTTGCAAAGTGTTACTACTGCAAGTAACACTGTCAATATTAAGTCACACTACAACAAGAACACTAATTGGTCACAAACAGCAGACCTTGTGATCAAACTATAGACGCTTGTTCAATCCAAATGAAAGGGGCAAACAACATCAATCTTGCTTGCTGAGTTGCGATCTCAACTCTTGGATCAAATTGCTCAAATCCGAATACGATGAGCCACCTTCTTCAACAGCACTCCTAGGGCGCCTTTGCTCTGCTACTCATTTCCTCAGATCTCTCTCCGACCATTATCTCCTTCACAGCCTTCTCAATTTGCTCCCTCTTGATAAAGTCCCCCGCCAATCGAACCCATCTCTGAGCCCCAACCCCAACTCCAGTTCTCAACACATCAGTGATCAGCTTCTCGTTGTCGAATTGCTTCGCGAATATCGGCCACGTCACCATCGGAAGCCCGGCGCTGATTCCTTCCAGCGCAGAGTTCCACCCGCAGTGAGTCACAAATCCACCCACGGACTTGTCATCAAGAATCAAGACTTGGGGTGCCCAACCTCTTATTACCAGTCCCTTCTCTTCAATCCTTTTCTCAAACTCTTCAGGGAGCCAAGCATCCTCTTCCTCATTCTTTGGCTTTCTCACAACCCATATGAACTCCTGCCCTGAAGCCTCGAGGGCCAAAGCGGTTTCGAGTAACTGAGAACCCGAAAAGCTCGAATTCGTCCCGAAACATACGTACACAACCGAATTGGGATTCTTGGAATCAAGCCATTTCAAGCACTCATGATCATCTATGGCGGCCTCCTTTCCTCTCCGAGCTTTATCTTCGTTGTTCTTATTGCATAAAGAAACAGGGCCAATATGCCACTCCTTCTTTAACAAAACCTTCCTGTAGTGATCAGCATAACCCGGTTCGAGCTCGTAGAAGCTGTTAACAATCAACCCAGAATTCCGTTCTTCGGCCTCTTCGACTCTTTCTAGCATCTTGGTGAACTCGTCCTCCTGTTCCAGCCTTATGAGTTCCGGGACTTGCGATCTCGTCAACTCGATACGGTCCGGCCAGCCGGGCAAGCCAAAACGCTCCGTATCGGACGACACCGTTTTACGAGGCTGGAACCTTTTCAAGCTCTCCATGGCACACATGGAGAAGAAGCTAGTACCGTGGAAAGAAAAACAGGGGATTCCATGCTCGTAAGCGAGGTCGACAGCCCAGTGGAAAAACGTGTCCGCGACTAGGCCGTTGGGGTGTAGCTCGTTGAGAGCTTCCTCTAGAGGTCGCCGGAGAAGTGACGTGGCGAGGAAGAACTTCCGCTGAGTGTCGGGCCCGGTGACGGAGTCGAGATTCTCGAGGCCTGGAGGGAGTCCGGCCTCTTTCGAGGGAAAATCAACGACTCTAAGGTTGATTATGTGGGGATGAGATTTGAGGCTTTTGGCGAAGAGTGGGGCGTTGAGAGGGGTGGTGAGAATGGTGACTTGGACGTTTCGCTGCAAAGAGCTTGGCCATGTCGAGGGTGGGCAACATGTAGCCTTGCGCCATTAGAGGTGAAGAAGAGAACGTGGAGATGGTGGGTGGTTTCGGTGGTCATGGTGGTTATGAATGGTGATAGTTTCGGGTTGAGACTCGAGAGATGGAGAAGAAAGGAGAGTATGGGTATGGGATTTGACGCACTAAAATTAAATGAATTGGTTAAGTCAACGTTGACTGATCTCTTTCTCTCATTTTCAGTAATAACAAGGAGAATGGAGGTTATTGATTTGTTCTGTAATTTTTAAGTTCTTTACCTTGAATTATTCAATATATTTATCAGAATTAATTACAAAATATTATAATTATATATTTATAATTAATTAAGAGATATTTGTAATTAATTAGGAGATAACAATTAGTCTTATAAATTGTAATATATTTTCAGAATCAATGTGAGAAAAAAATCATTCTTTTCATAATATCAGAACAAGTTTAAATCCTGTACTCGTAAAAAAGAAAAAATGCTCAAAACCTAGAATTCTCAAAATCATCGTACTCAGAATTCTCAAAATCACCATACCTGAACCAAATAAATTGTCCACACCCAAGCGCCAAGGTCTCTACCCAACCAAGCTCACCAAACCTCGCCAACCTCTCGTATCCTCACCAGCAACGGATGATCCATGCCTGCACCAGCCACTCACCCTCGCCCGTAGCTCGACCGTCACACCGAGTACCAATACCAAACGTCGTCGGATTCATGCATACATCGAACAGTTGACTCTCACCGACAAATTCTCAGGCCTAGCTTTGTGCCCAACCACGCCGTTGTACATCCTTTTGGTGAGCCCCAATGACGACACACCACCGACCAGCCCCAGCGACTCCCAATGCAGTCCTCTTGCCCGCGACCATGGCAAGCACCTCATTCAAGCGAGACCATTGCGCAACTGCCTCTCATACTGGACCAGCCGCCACTGGTTGCTAAAGATCCAAACATATTGTCACTCAACCTATATATATATATATCCTATTTATTTAATAAATTAGTTATATATCTAGTCATTAGTTTAGGTAATTGAATATTAAAAAAAAATGAGTGAACAAACTGAATCCTTAAAAATAAAATATATTCCAGTTCTTATTCAGTCTGAAGGTGCCTTTAATGCCGGTATTCTACTTACTGAAACAAATTACGATGTCTGGTTTCAATTGATGGAGATACATATTGCTGAACGAGAAAAACTCTCATATATCATGGGCAAAGCTGCTCCACCTTCTGTGTCGGACAAGGGATATGAAAAATGGTATGCTGAAAATCAGAAAGTGAATCGTTGGCTTCTGATGTCTATGACTCCTGACATTATGAAGCGCTATCTCATTATGAAGCGCTATCTCCGTATTCCCACTGCCTGTGAAATCTGGAATGCTTTATCCAAAGCCTTTTATGATGGAACTAATGAGATGTAAGTCTACTCCCTGCATTAGAAAGTCTTCTCAGCCAAATAAGGTACCAAATCGCTTTTTGCTTATTATGGAGAATTAATTAAAATATTTCAAGAACTCGACCATCGTGATAGACTGGTCATGAAGGATCCTGACGATGTTATAGCATACCGACAGTCGATTGAACACACTCGTGTCCACATATTTTTTTTTGGATTAGATACCAGTTTTGATCAACTTCGGCAAGAAATTTTACGTCGCGAGCCACTCCTAAGTCTAGAAGAATGTTATTCCTTAGTCCGTTGTGAGAGCTTACGATCCACTGCTTTTCATGAGGAAACTACCAAACTTGAAGCTTCCGCACTGCTTTCTTGACAATGACCCAGTCAAACGTCGCAGGATCACCCCAAACTCACCAACTCGAAGAATTCCACCTTCGAAAAAGGCTCCTTGAAATGCATTCACTGCAATCAAAATGGTCATACCAAAAATCGGTGCTTTGAGTTGATTGGATATCCAGACTGATAGGACCCATCACGTCATTGGAATGCTAAGAGACTATCTTTAACAACTCTCACTCAAACAAAAGCAGCCGAAGTTCCATCTACTTCATCAGCACTGGTAACCACCACTGGAGAAGGTAAGGTTTTAAATATTACTGCACCTGTTTTGAATAATACATGGATAATTGATTCTGGTGCCACTAATCATATGACATTTGATGTGCGACATGTTCCTACCCTGAAACCTTCATCCAGGAACTTTGTTTCTACTACAAATAGTAATACTAACACAGTTGTTGGTGAAGGGTCCTCCAATCTTACTAAAATATTACACCTAGATTCTGTATTAGTGGTACCTTCCTTAAACTATAATCTTCTCTTAGTTTCTCAAATCACTACTCCCTTGTCCTGTGTGGTTGTTTTTGGTCCTAATTCTTGTATATTTAAGGATATTCAAACTCAACAAACGATTGGTTATGGTATTAAGAAAAAGATGTTGTACTACTTGGATCTGGAGTCAACAGAGTCAAACAAACTTCAACAAGCTCTAGCCGTGAAAAGCACCACTTCCTCCAAGAAGATGATTGAGATTTGGCTTTGGCATCGTCGTTTGGGCCATGCCTCTTTTGGTTATTTAAAACGGATGTTTCCTACCTTGTTTAATGATTTGGATATGTCTATTTTCAAATGTGATGTTTGTACACTTGCAAAAAGCCTTCGTGCTTTATTTCATTTAAGTTTAAATAAAAATTCAACTCCGTTTATGGTTATTCACTCCAATGTTTGGAGTCCCTCCAAAGTTCCTACATTAGGATGAGCTTATTGGTTTGTTACCTTTATTAATGATTGTACTCGGATGACTTTCATATGTTTGATGAAATCCAAATCAGAGGTTACAATGTTATTTCAGAAGTTTTATAATACTGTACATACATAATACAATACTAAGATTCAAGTACTTCGAAGTGATAATGGGAGAGAATATCGTAGTACTGAACTCCAATATTTTTTGGACTCTCATGGCTCCATTCATCAAACCAGTTGTCTGGATATACCACAGCAGAATGGTGTTGCTGAACGAAAAAATAGACACTTATTAGAGGTTGTTTGCGCTTCACTCATTGAAGCACACATGCCCACCTGCTACTGGGGCGAAGCTCTTCTCTCTACTGCCTATCTCATAAATAGGGTTCCATCAAGGTCACTCAACTTCCAAACACCATTTCAAGCACTTACAGATGCTGTTATTGCACACACAGTTCCCAATCTAACTCCTCGTGTCTTTGGTTGTATTGCCTACATTCATCTAACCAAAGATCAACGGAGTAAGTTAATACCTAGAGCCTTGAAATGTGTTTTTGTTGGATATGCTCTACATCAAAAAGGGTATCGATGTTATCACCCTCCCACTAGGCGCATGTTCATCACTATGGATGTTGTCTTCCATGAAGATACAATATATTACTCTACGTCTGAATTTCAAGGGGAGTATCTTGATAAAATTCAAACTTTTGAATACAATCTTATGACAGATACGGAGGAGATAAAAGTTGATGTGGCGGAAATATCTGACAAAGGTGACTTAGATACGAGTGGTCAAAACTTGGATATAAGTGGTAATAAATATCTAAAAAATCAGGAAACTTCTGAAACTTCAAAAGTCGAGCTACAGTCTCTCCCGAGTAATATACTAAACTAATCGTTAGCTGATGATACTCCTTATACAGTACTTGAGTCATCTAGGAGACAGTTACCACAACGTCACATAAGAGGTATTCCAAAACTAACTTATGAACCTGAGTTGTCTAGTAAAGTAAGATATCCCATGAGCCATTATGTGTCAATACATCAATTATCAAAAATAAATCAGTCATTTGTAAATCAATTATGTACTGTATCTATTCCTAACAGTGTACAAGAAGCCTTAACTAACCCAAGGTGGAAAGCCGCAATTAATGAAGAGATGACCTCCTTACAAAAGAACCAGACATGGGAGCTCGTAGGTCCTCCTACAGGAAAGAAACCAGTTGGGTACCGATGGATTTTTTCTGTAAAATACAAAGTTGATGGTACGATTGAACGCTTCAAAGCAAGATTGGTGGCAAAGGGATATACCCGAACTCATGGAATTGACTACACTGACACTTTTGCGCTTGTAGCAAAAATCAACATGGTCCGAGTCTTATTATCCTTAGCAGCAAATTTCGGATGGCCACTACAACAGTTTGATGTGAAGAATGCCTTTTTGCATGGGGAACAATCTGAAGAAGTCTACATGGATCTTTCCCCAGGGTGCATGGTGACAGAAAAGCAAAGATAGAAGGTGTATAAATTGAAGAAGTCATTATATAGTCTGAAACAATCTCCCAGGGCCTGGTTTGGAAGATTCATAAAATCAATAGTAGCATTTAGTTATCATCAGAGTAATTCAGATCACACTCTGTTCCTGAAGAAGAAAAATAGTAATATTACCGCACTTATTGTTTATGTTGATGACATGGTAGTAACAGGAAATGATCCAGTTGAAAGAAAGGCCCTATAAGAATATTTGTCCAAAGAATTTGAAATGAAAGATCTAGGCTCCTTAAAGAACTTTCTGGGAATTGAAGTATCTCGATCTAAGTAAGATATTTTCTTGTCTCAAAGGAAATATGCTTTGGATCTTTTGGAAGAAACTGAGATGTCAGCATGTCAACCAATAAATATACTAATTGAGGAAGGATTAAATTTATGCGTTGAAGCTAATCAAGTCCCAATTGACAAAGGAAGATACCAAAGACTTGTTGGCAAATTGATGTACTTAGCACACATAAGACCGGATCTTACATATGCTTTGCGCATTGTCAGCCAATTTATGCATAATCCAGGTGAGCAACATATGAATGCAGTCATGTGAATTTTAAGATACTAGAAATCAGCTCCAGGAAAAGGAATTCTTTTCTCTAGGAAAACAAAGAAACAAACCATCGAGGTATACATTGATGCAGACTGGATTGGTGATAAAACTGACATGCGATCTACTTCAGGATATTTTACCTTTGTATGTGGCAATCTCGTTACTTGGAGGAGCAAGAAACAAAGTGTCGTTGCTGACTCTAGTGGTGAAGAAGAACTTAGGGGGATGACTCTTGGAGTTTGTGAAGGATTGTGGCTAAATCTTCTTCTTCAGGATTTGAGTTATTTATCAAATAAGCCAATCCGGTTATACTGTGATAACAAGTCTATTCGTAATATGGCCCATAATCTACTTCATCATGATCGAACAAAGTATGTCGAGATTGATCGATTTTTTATCAAAGAGAAATTGGAGAAAAGAAGTCTAGAATTAGTGGAAATTCGATCAGAAGAACAATTGGCAGATATTCTGATCAAAGCAGTCATAAATCGCACACTTTCAAAATTTGTGGACAAGTTGGACATGATATATATCTACGCACCAACTTGAGGGAGAGTGTTGAATTATTCTGTATATCAATCAGAATTAATTACAAAATATTATAATTATATATTTGTAATTGATTAGGAGATATTGGTAATTAATTAGGAGATAACAATTAGTGCTATAAATTGTAATCTATTTTCAGAATCAATGTTAGAAAAAAAATCATTCTTTTCACTTTATTCAATCACATGCACATGATTTGGTAATTTATCACAGTGACTAGAATATAGATTTGTGAGATTTTACGAGTTGGGGTGGAGGCATAATTCTTATATTATTTCTTTTATTATGGACCTTAAAAACACTATTTATCTCCCTTTCCACCAGAGACAAAGGAAACAATAATAATAAAAAGAAACACTTGGGTATTTTCAAATAAAGAAGATAAGAGAGTTGGGTGAAACTGGCATTCAATATCGGTTGAAAACTTACTACTATGGATCTATAAGATGCCTGCCGACTTCGATGACTGGCTTTACTTTTTGGTTTTCTGTTCGAGTCAAAGAAATGGATAAGTACTAACTTAGCCAATACGAAAAGAAAATCCTTTTATTCAAAAAAAAAAAAAAATCCTTTTTTTCAACAAAATTGAATTTGGCAAACGCATGATTAAGGTCCAGGCTGTTCCACGCCATGAATTGTATTGTGGCTAAAACGCCCTAAGCGAAGAGGCCCACTTCCACCCAAGCAGTGATAACCACTGTTAAAAGTCACGTTAATTACGTACGTACAATTAACTTGAGTTTTAAATTTTTAGTAAAAAAAATTCTGATTTTTGAATGTACGAAAAATAATATTTTTAATTTTTAAAATTTTTTAAAATTCTGTAAATAATATTTTTATTTTTAAATTATGTAAATTAATACTTTGACATAATTTTTACAAATTAATACTTTCAATTTTTATTTTCTTTGTATATTTATACTATGATTAAATTAAATAATGTGAACTTCTCTTGTTAACTTATTAAAAATATTTAAATATTAGTATATTATCAAAATTATTTTATAACTATTTTTTTTATTAATTGCTAAGAAAACATAATTTTTTTTTACCTCTTTTGTTTCCTTTTTTTTTTTACAATCAACTATTTTTATCTCCCATTCTAATTTTTCTTTTCTTTTTTAAATTAAAAAATTAATTATAAATATTTTTTCAGAAATTTTATTATTATTTAATAAATTTTAATTAAGTTGATGATAACTACTACTATCTTTTTAATATTAAAATCAACTAATTGGACACTAAGATTATAAATTTATATGAATCTCACATCTTAGGATATTAATTTATAAGAATTTTAATTGTTAATGTATCAATTTTCAGAATCTAAAAATAAAAATATTATTTTATAAATAATTTAAAATTAAAGATATTATTTTATAGATATTAAATAGTCAAATCTTTTTTTAAAAAATTAAAACTCAAAATATTTTTATATTATCATCCGTTAAAGTCTTATAGTGGCCATAGGCCATGACCCTTGACCTTGAGCCGGACATCTTGTCAAACAGGGGAAGCTCTTCTATCTATTAATTAATTAAACTAATTTGATGTCACAAAACAAAAACTTAGATATTTTTTTAAAAAAGAAAATGATTTAATTAATGAGTTACAGATAAAAAAAAATATTTATTACTATCCAATCTCTATTCCACCCATTAAGGATAATAAGCTTATTTTTGCTCAAGTGTTAGTCCAACCTATCCTAACTTATGATCAAATATTCTTACTATTTAAACCAATTCATTTTGTCTATTATAATGTTTCTTGTTTAAAAGAAAATCTACCAAATAGCGGTCCTACTAATAGTTTTATTTTTCTTCCTTTTCTCTAAAGTGTAATTTATATTTTACAGTAAATAATACAATTACGAAATTCCTTTCACAAAAAAATCTTTTTTTAAAAAAATTATCATACACGTTTAACAAAAAAAGTATCTTCTTTATGTTTATATACCTTTACTTTTATTGTTATAGCTGTGATAAGAAATTAAGAATGAAGAATTACTTGGTTATGAACTTATGACTTACTCCTACCTTCGGAGATACAAAAATTCAGGAGCAAGCATCAGGAGTGCCAGTACTTCGTAATAAACTAGATTATAATTAGTACTGTCATATCTCATAGCTCCCCGCAAGAAAATTATTATAGCTACTTCTCAAAATGAATTAGGCAACTAGCTAGCTTTCCCCCTTCGGCGCAACTAGGGCCACTCCACTTAGGCTTCTCTACCGCATTGAAAGAAACCTAAAATTCGTTTTCCTTTTTCTCGTCATTCTTTAAGATGTTAACGAACTGTACTGAAAACTGAACCATACTAATGTCATTCACTAGTATAGCAAAGAATTTAAGACGCACAGCTTGTATTTGACAAGAACGTAAAATTACAAAACGAAAATTTCACAAATGGCATAAAATGAACTTTTTGAAAAAAAAAAAAAAAAAAAACAAATATTTAGTAAAGCTCAGTTTACCTCTTTAGCAACTTAAAAATCTCATTTGTTAACTTGTGTTACTCCGGTGCAGTCTCAATTCTTCAATCAAGGCATTGAGATCCAAGCAAGACGATCCGCCTTCTTCGACGGCCCTCCTCGCCATTTCCGCAAGCCCCTTGACTCTGTCCCTCATTTCCTCTGCTTCTTCTCCATCCATAACCCGCCTCACAGCCTTCTCTATAGCTTCCCTCTTCACATTGTCCCCAACCAATCTCACAAATTTCTTAGCACCAACTTCTACTCCAATTCTCAGCACTTGAGTCACCAACTTCTCATTGTAAAACTGCTCCGCCGCCACCGGCCACGTGACCATTGGCACCCCAGCGGACACTCCTTCTAGGGTCGAATTCCAACCGCAATGCGTCACGAATCCCCCGACTGCTTCGTGTTCGAGAATCGACACTTGGGGTGCCCATTCTCTTAGTATAACGCCCTTCCCATCAATTCTCTCCTCATACCCTTCCGGAAACCACTCTTCTTTAATCCCTTCTTTCTTTTCCTTCTTCACAACCCAGATGAATTGCTTCCCCGAGGCCTCAAGCCCTGTTGCGATCTCCATGAGTTGTTCATCATCGAAACTCGCTACACTCCCAAAACTCACATAAATGACCGAATTCGGCTTCTTCGAATCGAGCCATTTCAAGCACTCATGTTTGTC
Source organism: Parasponia andersonii (assembly GCA_002914805.1). NCBI lineage: Eukaryota > Viridiplantae > Streptophyta > Magnoliopsida > Rosales > Cannabaceae > Trema > Trema andersonii. The sequence goes on from JXTB01000431.1 coordinate 267,461, forward strand.
AAGAGAGGTTTCAGCCTCACGAGCCCTTTTGCTATACAAGCAGAGCGGGCCTATCTGCCATGACTTAACCCCCAAAACCTTCCTATAGTGATCGACATAAGCTGATTCTAGCTCATAGAAGCTATTCACCAGAACCCCATAGCTGCCTCCCATTTCCATTCTCCTAGTCGTCTTGTACAATCTAGCAAACTCAGTCTCCATATCTTCTCTCGAAAAGTCAACGGGAAGTTTCTCCCTCGTGAGCTCGATCTGGTCCGGGAGATTGGGAATGATGAAAGGCTCCGAATCAGAGGACACCTTCTTCTGGGGTCCGTACAGGAACACGCAGAGAGAAGCGCACAAGGAGAAGTAACCCGTGGAGTGGAATATGAGTGTGGGAATCCCAGATTCGGAGGCCAAGTTTGTGGCCCAAGGGAAGAAGGTATCGGCCACGAGGCAGTCAGGGCGGTGTCGTTTCAGGAGAAGGTCGAGCTGGGGTCGGAGCTTGCCGCAAGCTTCGAAGAATTTGAGTTGATTCTCGGGCGAAGAGACCATGTGGACGCTCTCGATCCCTTCGGGGAGTCCGACCTCGGCGCAAGGGATGTTGATGGTGAGAACTTCGATTTGGGTGCTCAAAGCTCTGCTTTTCTCGATTGTTTGGGAGAAAACATGAGCGAAGTAAGAGGTGGTCAAAATGGTGGCTTTCAAGCCGCGTGAAGCGAAGAGCTTGGCCATGTCAAGTGTTGGTATTGTGTGGCCCTGAGCCATGAAGGGGAAGAAGAAAACGTGAAGCTTGTGAGTTTTGGTTTCCATGGCTGGATTTTGAGAGAGGAACGAAATGAGAGTGTGGCTAAATCAATTGAGCAATATTAGTATTTGTATACAGAGATTATATATTTCTGAATCGGGAGAGGCATGTAACTTTCTCTTGTTCTCTCTCGTTTTCTTCTCTATATTTTATTATTGAATTGATTTCCTGTGTGGTGGGGCAGAACCTAATTCAAATATGTTTTTAGTGGTATTTTCAGCTTCTTATAAGCCTATTGTAATAGTTACAAGTTGACAATATATTATCCTGTTATCCAATTTTTCCCCTTTATTTCTTTGCTTGTCGGTTGCTTTGATGGGGTTGCCTATGCGGATCAGAATATCATATTCAAAGTGATAGGAGTGACACGTCATATTGAATATTATATTCAAGGCTGAATCTCCAATTCAAGAGATAAAATAATATCAGCTATCCCTTTGAATAACATAGATAAAAGGATGATCACTTTTTAACTAATTAATCAACAAACAACCACCGAGTGGGGTGTTATGCTGGTAAGGTTATGGTCTATGGCAGTAGAAGTTGTGACTTCGAATACTGGTTAGTTTTTTGGGAGTTTTAAACGTAAAGATTTATTTCTATTAATCTAGTGTTTACATAGTTGCCATATCAACTATATTTGGTGGAACTAGGGTGATACGCTCTATTTCTTTTATCAGGAAGACCTGTCTGAAAGATTTTCGATCAATATTTTTGTTAATAAAGTTGGAAGTTCCTATAATCATGCTTAGAAAAAGATATCATTTTTGTGGGAAAATAATTCTTGTTTCCTCTAAATTAAAAAACAAACCCTTCTTATATGAAACCAAATTTCTTTGAAAGTAATACTATTCCCCATGTAGTACATAACTATGTATCATTTAAGTTATTTTTCATAATAATTTATCATATTGTTCAGCATTTTCCTAGTTTTTATGTTCAATGAGTGTGTTGTGTGTTTTTTTTCCTTCTTTTTTTTTTTTTTTTACGTGCTATGAGAGTTTTTCTTACTTTATCATGTTCTAAGAATTATACTTATTATTATTTTGAAAATGTTCTAATAATTGTTCTGCCACCAGAATAAAATAGATTACACGCGATAGATAACAAGTTAACCGTGGTACGTGGAGTTTGTGAAATGTCATTTGGTTAACGTGCTGCACCTGCTTGAATAGCTTTTTGAACACGTTCAATTTTTTGGACAAAATTTCAGAGCTTCCCTTTTTTAACTTTTTAGCTGGTGCACAAGAGTGTGGTGCTAAATTCTCTGCACTTTCTTGAGAAAGATCAATTTCCAACAAGGTTCAACATGAGTAGCGAAACAACCCAGCTTTTCATTTTTATCTTCCCGTTTATGGCTTATTGCCCACATGATCCCAACTGTAGACATGGCCAAAACCAAACTATTTGCTTCTCCAAACTGCGAAGCTACCATATCTTAACACCCGCCAATTCATATCTTTTTCGTCGAAATCCCGGTTTAGAAATCGAAATCCTTCTCAAAATATGCGAAAATGTTCATTTGATTGCAACACATGAGATGGCAATGGAGTTTTTCGAGTCCACAACAATGCTTGAACAACCATTTGAGCAGCTAGTAAGGGAAAACCACCCCAGTTTTGGATGCCTAGTCACCAATATGTTCTTCCCGTGGACTACTAGAGTTGCGGCAAAATATGCGATTCCAAGGCTTGTATTCCATGGAACCAATTCCTTTGGTTTGTGCACCTCAGTATGTTTGACAAAGTATGTGCCTCACAAGGTGTCATCTGAGTTGGAATCTTTTCTCCGTCCTAATGAAGTCAAATATGATTGTATCTGAAGCAAGAATCGGAGTTGACTGAATTAGCTAGAGAGACTGAAGAATAGGAGCTGGCAAGCTATGGAAGTTATTGTCAACAGCTTCTACGAACTTAACCAGCTTAAGCTGATTATTATAGAAATTCTTGTACAATAAGGTAAAAGAAGATAAGGCTCAAAGAGAATCATTCTCCATTGAGGAACACGATTGCCTAAACTGTGGCTTAATTGGAAGAGACACAACTCTGTTGTTTACGTAAGTTTTGGAACTCTCGCAAGCTTCAACTATGCATAAGGAAAGGAGATCAGGATGGGGCTTGAGGTGTCTGGAAAGGAATTCATTTGGTTTGTGATGAAAGAAAAAGAAAGGAAAAGGACTGATCATAAGAGATTTGGCACACCAAGTGCTAAATTTCGAGCATGAAGCAGTTGGAGGATTTGTACGTGCTGGGTTGGAACTCCATGAAAGGAGTCCGTGCTGGGGTCTCGATGGCCACATGGCCGGTGTCGGGGTCTACGTTGGTTGAGGACGGTGTCAAGAAGGAAGCATTAGAAAGGCTGTGACCAGAATTATGGAGGGTGAAGAAGCAGAGCCAGGGAACTCAGAGAAATGGTGAGGAAAGCTTTTGAAGAAGGCGGATCTTCTTACTCTGCTCTGAATGCCTTGATTGAAGAACTGGGGCTTCTTCTCCCTCACCCATAACCGGACTTACTGCCTTCTCTATAGCATCATTCTTCACAAAATCCCCCACCAGTCTCTTCCATTTTTTAGCTCCATCTTCCGCTCCGAATTTGAGCAACTGAGTCACCAACTTTTCATTGTAAAACTGCTCCGCTGTCACCGGCCATTGGAACCCCTGCACAGACGCTTTCCAGTGTTGAGTTCCAACCACAATGCGTTACAAATCCTCCGATTGATTCGTGCTCGAGAATGAGGCGCCTACCCTCTTATTATCAGTCCTTCCCTTCCATTCTATCCTCAAATCCTTCGGGAAGCCACTCTTCTTTAACCCCTTCTTTCTTTTCCTTCTTCACAACCCAAATGAACTGCTTCTTAGAAGTCTCAAGTCCCGCTGCAATCTCCATGAGTTGTTCATCATTGAAATTCAATACCTCAGGTAGATAGCCGAATTGGGATTCTTCGAATCGAGCCGCCAAAGGCACTCGTGTTCACTCTAATCAAACCCTTTGTCGTATAAGAAAAGAGGGCCTACATGCCAAGCCAGCCTTCCGAGAACCTTACTGTAGTAGTCTGCGTAAGCTGGTTCAAGCTCATAGAAGCTCTTCAACAGAACCCCATAAATCTTAAGCTCCACCTCTTTAGTTGCTTTAAAGAACTTCTCAAGCTCGGAGACATCATCTCGTTTCTCAAATTCTGCTACTCTACTTCTCGTGAACTCGATCTCGTCCGGTAAATTGGGAATCACAAAGTGCTCCAAATCAGATGAGACCTTGTTATGAGGCTTATACATATTCAAGCAAGTACTAGCACACAAAGCGAAATAAGACATTCCGTGTAAAAAGAGACAGGGAATCCTATGCGCAGCAGCAACGTCTGTAGGCCATGGGAAGAACATATTGGCCACAAGGACATCAGGACGATGTTGTTTTAAAAGCTGATCAAGTTGAGGCCCGAGCTTACCGCAAGCCTTGATAAACCTTTGCTGCATTTCAGGCGTATCCGCCATGTGAAAGCTTTCGACCTCTTCCGGCGGTCTGACCTCCGATGCAGGAAATCTTATGGTGAGAATGTCGATCTGGGCACCCAAAACCTTGGCGACTTCGATCAATTGAGACAAAAATGGTTCGAAGTGGGAGGTGGTGATAATGGTTGATCTCAAGTCTTTCGAAGAGAATAGCTTGGCCGTGTCTATGGTTGGTATCAGGTTTCCTCGACCCATGAAGGGAAAGAAAAATACTTGAAACTGATCGATTTCGGTTTCCATAGGAGCTTTGCGAGACTTAGCAGTTATCTAGTCTTTGTGATGGAATTAACTGAAAAAACGACGGCTGTTAAGAGGACTTGCTGGGAGTCTAGGCTGTCTAGCTTACTGACTAATGTACAGGCTTATTTATAATCTTGTATATAGTTCATTGAGACTGGAGAAGCAGAATGCTATGTTTTCTTTAGGAAAACTCTTTAGTTGATAGAACACCATCTATTTCATTTATTTTATCGGAGAGGTGTAGATACGAATTTCGATGACCACCGAACAGTGGCACAGCGACAGCGCTTATATTCTGGAGTTTTGAGTCGTGGATTTCAACTTCGGGGGCTTTTCCGGAATTTTAAACCGGAAAGTATCTACTTGCTAGTTTAGTGTTCGGTTCTCTATTTGTTCTCTATTTTTAAAGCGTGGTTCTCGTTAATTATTAGTTAATTATTTGAATCGTCGTTAATTATTTGAATACCATACAGGTGACTCAATTTATTATATAATAACAATTCGTTGATAGAATCTTAGAAAAATATTTTTGAATGAAACTGGAGTTCTTACAATGACGTCCGAATAACATAAGCTACCGGATAGCATATTCCTCCCATTTTTCGTTATCAAAAAAATAAAAGATACGATTTCAATGTTTATTTGTATTTTTATTTTCAATTCTTTTAATTTCGGTAGCCTTTTCTACTTTAATTGTAATTTGTAGTAGGTTGATGTTGCATTTTCAAACTACTTTTTCCTTTGCTTTTTCATTGAAAAAAAGGTTTTCTTAAGCAAAATCCACGTGATGGACGTGAGCACATTTAAGTGAACTTTATGTTGAACTTAGACCAACGAAAAAAACAAAAAACTTTACATCGAACCTACAATTTATTATTCAAAGGGGAAGCTTATCACTTAATTATACGCGTGATTCCTGGTAGAAATATATAATTTCATGGCCTTTATTAGCGAAGAAATTTTTGCACCGTAGCACAAAGCTAATGGACAACGGAAATTGGAACTTTGACCTCACTGACTCAACTTTCGCTGGATTGCTGTGTTAGACCTGTTCAGTATGGCATTCAAATAAAACGAAGATATATTCAGTCCGGAATGGATGCAATGTTGCACTTAAGGAGAAGATGAACCCATTGGGGTCTTGTTCATCATCCCCATGGATCTCTGGTGGGCGACCAAAATTTTACTAGTGAGGATTTCAACACATGTTTCTCCAAGTAAATAAAAAGGATTCTAGGGAGCCGCGCTTGTAGCAGTGAGAATACAAAGAAATCAAAATCTGAGAAGCATAAAGTTTAAGATTTTGTTATATCCTTTTTTACTTTTTAAGGTGAATACCTGCGATTGTTGTTGGTGTAGTTCTCACGTTGATAATGAATCACCATCAATAAATCTGTGCTTGTTGTTGGTGTAGCTCTCACATTGATAATGAATCACCATAAATAAACTTGTTATTGTTGTTGGTCTAGCTCTCACATCGGTAATGAATCACTGTAAGTGCTTTGTTTTCTATTTTATTTACTTTTTTTACTTTTTTAAGTAATGAATTCCTTTCCTTTAATCTATAACATAACCCATCTTGAAGATTAAGTATGCATTATATTTATATATAATGGCTGCTAATTTAGGTAATTTTTTTTTATCTATATATATAATATCAATTTGACAAATTTATCATACATATATTTTTTTTATAATAAAAAGTAAAAGAGAAATAAGATTTTTCATGTATTTCATTATAATAATTAAATCAGATTCAATAATTATAATAAAATATATAAAAAGATATGATATTTCTATTTTATTTTTTATTATTAAAAAATATATAGAAAAAAAAAAAACCTTTGCCCGTATAAAAGATGTTATTGATGCCCATATAAAATATGTTATCTTATTTTGTGAAGTTGGTGATGGTTCTTAATTGATGTCACTTTGTTATAAGATGGTAAATAGAGTGATCTATGCACTAACTTATCTTTTAGGTGATAAACAATGGTCGGATTCTCTGGCCGTTTTTGTATTATCCTTTGTCTTTTCTTTTGTATTAGCATATTTAAATTAATAAAATTTCACTTTTCTCAACGTATAAAAAAAAAAAAGATCAACACAATTTTACCTAGATTGGTTTTTATGACGTAGATGAAAATAGACAAACGTGAAATTTTGGTCTTTTATTATATATTACCATACTCAAACTAACGAAATTCCATTTTTCCCTTCACGGAAAAAAAAAAACCTACACGTTCAACTGAATTTTACCTAAATAAGTTTTATACAAAGTAAATGAAAATAGACAAATATGACTATCGCACAAAAATGACTATGATATACATTGGACATGAACCTAACACTATTATTTTTTTTTTTTTCTGGACCTAACACTATTTTATGCCTAGAATGATACGACATGATTAATATAATAACACAACATGATTAACATCCTTACTTAATTTTGACTTCTGGAAATTTTCATCTATTTTCTTTCCACGAAAAGGAGTAAATTAGCTAATGTAATCTATAATTTTCACCCGAATGAATATGTTATGTTGATTAAAAAAAATGATTAAAGGTGTCCATGCCAATATGTGTCAGCTTTCCTCAAAATGGTTCAGCTGGGCTAATTTGTTAGTTTATGAAGTTAGAGCATCTCACGCACATGCTAATGGTATATCACACACTGATGCAAAATTTTAACATTTTAATTTATCAAAGAAATTAAAATGAATCGTTAAAGAAATTAAAATGAATCGTTGTATTTCTGCTTCACAGTATGTTCCTACTTTAATACAAACAGGAGGAAATTGTACACATTGTTATCATTTCGCAATGAATAAAAAATACATGGAGAGAAAAATAGGAAAAATAAGATTTTACCATTTACTATAAACTTTACAAAGTTAATTCAAGTGACAAATTCTCCTAACTTGAATCATTGGCGATTCGGGCCGACCTCAAATCGTCAAATAAGGCATTTAAATCCAACACTGATGAGCCTCCTTCCTTGACAGCATTCTTAGCCATTTCCGAAAGTCCCTTTGCTCTGTTTCTCATTTCCTCTGCTTCTTCTCCCTCCACAACTCGACTCACAGCCCTCTCTATGGCATCCCTCTTCACGAAGTCCCCCACCAATCTTTTCCACTTTTTAGCTCCAACTTCAACCCCAACTCTAAGAATCTGTGTAACCAACTTCTCGTTGTAGAACTGTTCTGCCGATACCGGCCATGTCACCATTGGCACCCCGGCGCAGACACTTTCCAGAGTCGAGTTCCAACCGCAATGTGTCAAGAATCCTCCGATCGCTTGGTGTTCGAGAATTGGAACTTGAGGTGCCCATCCCCTTAGTATTAGTCCCTTTCCTTCCATTCTCTCCTCAAATCCATCGGGAAGCCACTCTTCTTTAACCCCTTCTTTCTTTTTCCTCCTCACAACCCAAATGAATACTCTCCCAGAAGCCTCAAGCCCTGTTGCGATCTCCATAAGCTGCTCATCACTGAAATTGGCAAGACTTCCAAAACTGACATAAAGAACCGAATTGGGCCTCTTCGAATCGAGCCACTTCAAGCACTCATGCTCGTCAGAACTAATCCTTTTATCGTATAAGAACAGTGGGCCTATGTGCCAGGCCTTTCTTCCCAAAACCCTTCTATAATGATCAGCATAAGCAGGTTCCAGCTCATAGAAGCTATTCACCAGAACCCCATAAGTCCTAGGCTCCACCTCTCTTACCCCTTTGATCAGCCTCGTGAGTTCACTCCCATCATCGCATCTCACATACTCCGGTAACTGGCTTCGTGTAATCTCGATCTGGTCCGGGAAATTGGGTATGACAAAGGGTTCCGAATCCGAAGACACCTTTGTATGAGGCTCATACAAATACATGATTGCGGAAGCACACAAGGAGAAATGACAAGTTCCATGGAAAAGGAGCCTGGGAATCCCAAACTTCGCAGCAACGTCCGTGGCCCAAGGGAAGAACACATCGGCCACGAGACAGTCAGGGCGATGCCGTTCTAATATCTGGGCGAGCTGTGGCCCGAGCTTGCCGCAGGCTCGGAAGAACTTCTGCTGAATTTCAGGGGTACCCGCCATGTCCAGGCTTTCGACCCCTTCTGGCAAACCGAACTCCGCAGTGGGAAATCTGATGTTGAGAATGTCGATCTGGGCTCCCGAGTCTCTGACCCTTTCGATTGATTCGGACAAAAATGGTGCGAAGTAAGAGGTGGTGAGAATGGTGGCTTTCGTGCCTTTGGAGGCGAAGAGCTTGGCCATGTCAATGGCTGGGATCAGATGACCTTTAGCCATAAAAGGGAAGAAGATTGCATGAAGCTGATGATGGGTTTTGCTTCCCATGGCGGCAGTTTCTGTAAGGAAGAGTCGCTATGGTGTTTAGGTTTTGAGCTTATGTTTTATTAACGAGTACGGCTGGGTTATTGGATCCAGTTCCAATCCGAAAATGTTATCGAAAAAATTTCCCTATTTTTTTAGTCTAATTTTCACTCGACCAGTCAGCTTACGTGACAATTGGAAAGAAAGACTGGAGTAAGAAGCATATTCTATGCTATGGAAAAGTTGAAGGCGCGTGCAACATCTTCTGTTTAATTTGGTACCAAATTCAAATTTTTACGCCTATTCATAATGTTTTTATTTAAAATATACTACTTTCAAGTTGTTTATAATTATAATAGAAAAAATAAGGTAATTTTCTTGCTAGTTGAAAATGGAAAAATACATTGATTGAGTTTGAGCTTTAAATATATATATATATATATATATAATTAATAGAATAGGCGTGAAAAGTATGAGTTTTAATATTTTATAATTATAAATATAAATATAAAATTAAAATTAATTGAAAGTCAAATTCATTATGCTATACTTTAGATATAGTTGGCACTAGAAATAGAACCATATTTGAGGGAGTGTGTTACTATATTCGGAGTGATTTTTTTTTTTTTTTGAAAAGAAATGTTTGATAATTCTATAAAAATAAAGTTAATTTTGCTATTTTATTCATTAAAAATGTGTATCTTAGAGTAATTTTAATTTAGATTTTAAGTAATTTAAGTTGTTTTATTTTATTTTGGTTTAGATTTAGTTTTATTTAATTTTATGTTATTTTATTAGATATAGGTGTTTTAATTTAATTATTTTAAATTAATTTAATTTGAAATAGATGTTTATTAAATTTAGGTTTTTGATTTAATTTAATTTTGATTTGATTTAGGTTAAATAGATTGGGGGAAAAAAAAAGAAATTACGGACGATTTCAGCATGTCGGATCAAGTAGACTTATGGTCCAGATTGGAGAGTGCAATTCACGCGTAGGGAGGGAGAGTAGGTTTGCTAGAGCAGGGACAGCTGGGGCTCACTCATAAGAAAGTTGATGAGGATAGCTTTGGTATCTAATCCGGTGCTTGTCGACAATCGTACAACTGGGTTTTGCTCCAACTAGATTTCGCCACATCACCAAGTCAAGTCAGTTTTCTGTTTAGCTATTCAAAGTCCTAAAACGTGCTGAGCCTATCTTTTTTTATCGCATGAGATTATTTGCCTAGTGTCTGATTTTGTATAAGTAACATGAAATATAGAAAGAGAAAAGAGGGTATAAATAAGAAATTAGTATATCACTGACCAATCAGAATTGAGTACAACAGTAACAATTGGAAAACACTTTTTTTTTTTTTTTGGCTATAAAATGACTAAAGGATAAGCAAAAAAAATACACTATTCCGCAGGAAATTCAGCATGAGACAAAGTAGCAAAGTTGGGTCTCTTTAATCATTATTTTTCTAGTTTGAGTTTTAAATTTTTATTTTCTTTAGGATGTTTATATTTAATATTTTTGTTTTTTTTTTTAGTTTAATCATGTTTTAGATTTTTTTTTCTAAGATTATGATGTAGTCTAATTATGATGCTTTAAATATTTTCTTTCAATTTAGTCTATGATATTTTCTTTCAATTTAGTCTATGAATTATTTTTCTTAGTTGAGTTTTCAATTCAATTCTTAATGTTTCTATTTAACTGGCCAATAAATAAATGATTTATTAATCATAATGAAACTAAAAGAAGATTTATATGTCTAGTTTGTTAGATTGAAAATCATAAATTACGTGTGAAATATGAATATATTTACATAGTTTGTGTAATCGTTTTATGAGTTTTCATAGATTTTAATGAATTCTTAATTAGTTTAAGTCACATAGGAATATAATGAATTGATCATTAAAGGGATTTTTGCTTGAACTCAGGAGATGATAGTGAATAAATCAAGGAATCTTGACTATCAAGTAGGGGAATAATTTAAGGCTAATGAGATAGAGAATTGTTAGATTGGATTAGTTTACTCAAATAAAATCGGGATTAACTAAATTTCAATACTTAATAAATCAATAATTTTCATGAGACGATACACATACTCACTATCTGATTAACTAAATTTTAATACTTAATAAATCAATAATTTTCATGAGACGATACACATACTCACTGCCTTATTAGATTGTGATACGTTAGACTTACGCTTATACTTTTACACAACAATGCTAATTATATATTAAAGGCAAATAGACGAGGAAAAATCCTCTACAAAAGTCCTCTACAAAAGCATTCAGCACACAGTCTGGAGTAATATTATACCAAACTCCTCGAGTACATGAAGAAAAACTATAATGGGCTAAGCTATGAGCAGCATCGTTACCTTGTTTGGAGATGTGGAACCTTCTCAATAAAAGGCTAATATCGGCCAAGAAAGAACTCTCCTCAGATAGTGGGGAATAGGACAACACAGCTGAGGTGACATTGAGAGCATCTGTCTCAACAACATTCGCTTCTAAGTTTGAAGCAAGACAAAATTGTAGGCCTTCACGAATTGCCAAGCATTTAGCAATGAACACTCCAAAACATCCCACTAGTCTTGTTGTAACTACAGCCACAATGGAGCCCAATTGATCTCAAACAACAGCACCCACTCCAACATATGTGCATCCCTTGACCACAATTGCATCTATATTAAGCTTTAGGAGACCTGTTTCATGTGGTTTCCATTTATAGTTTCGGGGTACTCCATAATTCACCACCTTAACCTCTATAACCAACTGCGAAATAGAGAACTAGTTTCTCCACAACGAGGCATCCTCTAAGATAGCTCTTGAGTCTTTTTTCACACCTCCATGGAGAATCTGGTTTCTGTTATACCAAATGAACTAGAAAATAACACTACAGAGCCCAAAATCACTCTTACATAATTTTTCTCGAAGGAAAAGAAGCAACTGTTAGGAGATTGGCTTTGTGGAAGCGATAATACAGCTAAAATACGAGTTGAGAAAATTTGGGTAAAATGAAATAAATAAGGCACACAAAAGAATTAACGTGGTTCACCTAACTTAGGCTACATCCATGGACAAGGCTGTGAAGAATTTCACTATAAAAAAGAGATTACAACTCACTTATCTCTAAATACAAGGAGAGAACAAATGAATCTCTCTCTCTCTTGAAATAGGAGAAAACACTCTCTCTAAACAATTTAGGAGAAAACGAGTGGGATACTAAGAAGAATTCCTAGGCTTAAATTCTCTCTTAGAAAGGAAGAGAATTTAGAATGGGATGCAAAACAAGTGATGAAGCCCTCCGTATTTATAGAACTTAAAAGGTGTGTGACCACTATCTTTTTCTATTGCTATTACGGCTGCTCTTTTCACTATTCCTATTGCGGCTGCCTTTTTTACTATTCCTATTATGGCTTCCCTTTTTACTATTCCTATTGCGGCTGCCTTTTTACTATTCCTATTGCGGCTGCCTTTTTACTGTTCCTATTGTGACTGGCTGGTGAGTTGTAATTATTGATTTGTTCAATATTCTCCCACTTGAAGACTTGATTTTAATTATGTCTTCACACTTGATAAATCTCTATTTTCTTCCCTTGTCAATTCTTCATGGTGCTTATATTTCTGCTAGGTCAAATAAGGATCTACACCATTGGAACTCGTCAGTGTTGATTGGTTTAGTTAAAGCATCTACTAAATTCTCCTTTGTGTGAATCTTCTTCATATCCATACTTCCATCTTCTACTACTTCTCGAACAAAATGATATTGAACGCCAATGTGCTTTGTCCTAGAATGAAAGGCTGGATTCTTTGCAATATACAAGGTACTCTAACTGTCACAAAATAGAGAAATCTTTTCTTGTTTGTGCCCGAGCTCTTCTAATAACCTTTAAATCCAAATAGTCTCTTTACAAGCTTGTGTAGCTGCCATGTATTCTGCTTCTGTTGTAGATAAAGCCACAATAGTTTGCAGATTTGAAATCTAACTTACAGCTCCTTTTGCAAGAGTAAACACATAGCCTATAGTAGATTTTCGTTTGTCAAATCACCCATAAATCTGAATCAACATATCCTCTGACAGTAAATTCTGATCCTCTGTAACATAATGCAGCATCTGAGGTTCTTTTGATGCATCTCAAAATTCTCTTCACAGTATTCTAATGCTCTCCACTAGGATTCGCCATATATCGACTAACCGCTTTCACTACTTATGCAATGTCTGGTCTTGTACATATCATAGTGAACATTAGGCTTCCCACTGCTGATGCATACGGTACTCGAGACATCTCCATCATTTCTACTTCATTACTAGGACACATCTCAGAGGATAACTTGAAGTTAACAGGAAGTAAGGTAGAAATCGACTTACAATCTTGCATATTGAAGCGGCGCAAGATTTTCTTCAAATAATTCTTCTGAAAAAGCCGAATCTTCCTGTTACCTCTGTCTCGGTGAATTTGCATCCCTAGAATCTTGTTTGCTGGTCCCAAGTCCTTCATATCAAATTTCCTAGCTAACTGCGCCTTCAATTCTTGGATTATGTCTTTGTTGGGGCCCACTACCAACATGTTATCCACGTACAACAATAAGATAATGAAATCACTATCTTCATCAAACCTCCTAAAGTATGTGCAGTAATCTGAACTGAGTCTGTTGTACCCAAGGCTTATGATGAAGGAATCAAATCTCTTATACCAACACCTCGGCGCCTGTTTGAGACCGTATAGAGATTTGTTCAACCTGCAAACCAAGTTCTCCTTACTTATTTCAGCAAAACCTTCTGGTTGGAGCATATAAATTTCTTTTTCAAGTTCTCTATGAAGAAAAAAAGTTTTCACATCTAGCTACTCTAGATGTAGGTCAAACGTAGTACACATCGCCAGAACCACTCTAACTGTTGTCAGTCGAACTACAGGTGAAAATATCTCATTGAAGTCAATACCTTCTTTCTGAGCATATCCTTTTACCACCAATCCCGCACGATACCGCTCCACTTGATCATTGATATCACACTTAAACTTGTAGACCCATTTGTTGCCAATAGCCTTCCTTCTTTGTGGTAGCGAAACAAGATCCCATGTCTTGTTCTTATGAATGGCTTCAATCTCTTCTTACATTACTGTCATCCATAGGGATACATTCGGGCTTTTGGTAGCCTTAAGAAAAGTTGTTGGCTCTCCATCCTCTGTTAGAAGACAGTATGCAATATTGCTCTCAGTGATATAATCCGAGTGCCATGCCGGTGTTCTTTTCTCACGAGTTGATCGACGAATTTCAGAAGCCTTTTCCTCGACTGGTTCTTCTACTTCGTACTCTGGTGCTGCTTCAGAAGAATCTGAACCTTTAGTATTCTTTTCTACCTGAACTATAGTAGTTTCTGGTCTGCTATCGTCTCCCTTCTCTTGCAGTTTATACTCTGCAAATATCACATCTCTGCTGATAACAACCTTATGGGCAGTGGGATCCCATAAGCGATATCCCTTGACTCCATCAGCAAATCCTAAGAGTACACATCTTCTGGACTTTGAATCCAATTTTGTGATTTCTTGAGCATTGTACATCACGTACACAGGACATCCAAACATATGTAAGCGAGAATAATCAGCTGGCTTACAAGTCCACATCTCCATCGGTGTCTTCAGATCAATCGCTGTTGATGGAGATCGATTAATCACATAACAGGCAGTTTTGACAGATTCTGCCCAGAATGTCTTGGGTAGACCTGCAGCTTTCAACATTGCTCTTGTTCTTTCCAACAAGGTTCTGTTTATCCGCTCTGCCACTCCATTTTGTTGAGGAGTGTACGCTACTGTGAAGTGCCTCTTAATACCTTTTTGTTGACAGAAGTTATTAAATTCATCACTTGTATATTCTCCTCCATTGTCCGTCCTTAAATACTTGATCTTTTCTCTAGATTCAAGCTCTATCCGTGCTTTGAATATTTTGAAGACTGAAAATACATCTGCCTTCCTCTTGATAGGATACACCCAACATTTCCTGGAGTGATCATCAATAAAAGATACAAAGTATCTAGCTCCTCCTAGGGACATTACAGGTGCTTGCCAAACATCAGAGTGAACTAGGTCTAGAAATTTTTTACTTCTAGAACTGGACGTGCAAAACTTTAATCTATGTTGTTTGCTTGTGACACAATGCTCACAAAAGGATAAAGATACCTTTGTGAGACCTGGAAGCAACCTCTGTTCAGAGAGAATCTTCAAGTCTCGTTTTGACATATGGCCAAGCTTACGATGCCACATCATCGTTGATTCTTCTCCGAAATTTGTTGAAGCAACTGATGCCTCGGCTTCCATCAGTGTATCTCTTTTAAGCATGTATAGATTCACAGCAATTTTCTCTGCCTTTATTACTACAAGTGCGCCCTTCATAATCTTCATGATCTCATTCTTGACACGAGTTTTGCAACCAAGGTTATCTAATTGTCCCAAAGATAATAGATTTTTCTTTAGGCCCTTCACATGTCGCACCTCTTGAATAGTACGAATAGTGTCATCGTACATCTTTATCTTGATAGTACTAATCCCAGCGATCTCTAAGGCATGATCGTTACCCATGAATACAGATCCTCCAGAGACAGATTTGAAACCATTCTCCGTGAGAAGTCATGTGCCATGTTGCTCCCGAATCCACTAACCAAACATCAGTGAGCTGCCGTCTGTCCTTAGAAATTATTGCTGCTTCACTATACAAGATTTCTCCATCATTTGAAGTATTTGCAATATTCCCCTGAGCATTTGATGACTCGGGGTCCTTCCCTTTGGAATCTCCATTCGTCTTGAGTTGCCAACACTCCCTTTTGACATGCCCTTTCTTGCCACAGTGATAACACTTGACATTCTTCTTACTTCTTGACTTTGATCTACCATGACTCTGACTCCCACTGGGGCCACGTTCCGTTGATCTCCATCTCATTGTCAAAGTCTCTACTTGCTGTGAACTTGCTAATCTGTCTTCCTTGTTCTTATGCTGATTTTCTTCTTCGAGAACAACAGCTGTAAGATCGTTAAAAACTAGAGTTGTAGCATTGTTGGTCACATTTATTATGAGTTGATTATACGAATCAAGTAGACTCTGAAGTAAGATTTCTGCACGTTCATTATTCTTTATTTTATACTCTATTATTGTGAGCTGTGAGAATAAAGTATTGAGGGTGTTGATATGGTCAGTCACCGTTGTTAATTCTGCCATTCGAAGGGTATAAAGCCTTTTCTTCAAGAAAATTTTGTTGTGAAGCGACTTGGCCTGATACAACTTTGTTAGTGTATCCCATATCTCCTTGGCTGATTTCTTCTCCTCAATGCTCGATAGGACTCCATCTGCTAGTGCCAGATGTAAGTTAGCAACAGCATTGCTATCCATCTCGTCCTACCTTTTATCATCAGTAATCTTAGTAGACCTTTCCCCAATTGCTGCTAGGCAATTATCTTTTCTCAAGATTGCCTTTATCTTCATTTTCCACAAAGAGAAATTGTTCCGATTAAACTTCTCAATATCGAATTTTGCCGCCATTTTTGTTCACCACGATTTGTTCAGTTACCTCCGTTTCACTATACATAAACAGTACCGTATAAGTGAATAGTACTCCAACCAATGGCTTTGATACCACTGTTAGGAGATTGGTTTTGCGGAAGTGATAATATAGCTAAAATACGAGTTGAGAAAATTAAGGTAAAATGAAATAAATAAGGCACACAAAAGAATTAAAGTGGTTCATCTAACTTAGGCTACGTCCACGGACAAGGCTGTGAAGAATTTCACTATGAAAAAGAGATTACAACTCACTTCTCTCTAAATACAAGGAGAGAACAAATGAATCTCTCTCTCTCTTGAAATAGGAGAAAACACTCTCTCTAAACAATTGAAGAGAAAACGAGTGGGATACTAAGAGGAATTCCTAGGCTTGAATTCTCTCTTAGAAAGGAAAAAGATTTAGAATGGGATGCAAAACAAGTGATGAAGCCCTCCGTATTTATAGAACTTAAAAGGTGTGTGACCACTATCTTTTTCTATTGCTATTACGGCTGCTCTTTTCACTATTCCTATTGTGGCTGCTCTTTTTATTATTCCTATTGCGGCTACCTTTTTACTGTTCCTATTGCAGTTGCCTTTCTACTGTTCCTATTGCGGTTGGCTGGGGAACTACAATTATTGATTTGTTCAACAGCAACTCTGCAATACAGCTTCCTCGAAAACTCGCAAATAACTACCAGAATTTACTTTCGTCCCACAAGGCCTCAGCAACATCACACCTAACCAAAGCATGAAAAGAAGATTCGACACCATTGTGATAGATCAAGCATGTAGGAGAAATGCAGATTTTTCATCTATGCAGATTGAAAGTGGTAGAGAGGATATCTTCAAAAGCTTTCCAAGTGTGTATCTTGATTTTACTGGGGATGTTTAATTTCCAAAGGAAGGTCCACCATGCTCTCCCTTCACTCCTATCCGAAGCTTCCCCATAAGTCTATTCCTCCATTACGCCCAATTTTGGAATGCGTGAAACAGGGTCAAGATCAACCGTCCAAAACAGCAAAACTTTAAGCTTTCGTTGGTGGGATCGGGTTTTGTGATGGGCCTGAATAACCTTGGTCTAGGCACCCAAGGGTCCAAGAAAACTCGAATAGACTCCCCATTGCCTACCTTCCATCTAATCCCCCCTCAGCACTTCTCTACCTTACAGTATCACTTGCCAAACACTAGAGGAGCCCCTTCCTACATCAACATCCATGAAGGAGCAGTTTGGATAGTATTTACCTTTTATAATTCTTGACATAAGAGAATTTGGTTGATTAAGTAAGAGCTTGGTTGAAAGCACTCACATTTCAGAATCCCATGCCTCCATGTTCTTTTGCTGTTGCACATTTTATCCCAACTCCACCAGTGTATCTCGCGTTTTTTCAAGTTATATCATTAGCACAATAATTCAGCACTGTTTTGGAGATGCTTATACTATTTTACTACTTTTGTGCCAGATATAGTGTTGATAATTACTTTTGCATTGAAGAATGGTCTTACTATATAACAGAAATTTCCATTAAAATGAGGACATTTTTTAATATTTTGCCAATGACAATGTTGCTACTAGCTATTTAGAACTGTACATAAGGAATCAAGATCTTCTTCCAAAAAACATTGTTCCAATTTGTGTCCGCTACCAGAACAATGAACGTCATTTGAAAAGCAATGTGGAAGGAATCAATTTAGATGGAGCCATATTTTAAATGACATGGCATTATTCTAGTAAAATGGACATAAATTGGGACAACTTTTTTGGACAAAGAAGCTTGATACGTTAAATATGGGATAATATCCAAAAAAAAAAAAAAAACCTACCACTTTTGTTTTATCAAGAAAAAAACACATTTTTTCATATACATAAAATTAAATATTTAATTTATATTTTTCTATTAAATAGGAATAGGCCATAACTTTAGTTGAGACTGAGATCTTATATTATTTAAAAGACACTTTAGACCGTAAACTCATTAAACACAATAAAAAAAAATATTATGAATTAAATAGTTTAAATAATTGGAAACACTTTAAATAAAAATATTATTGTCTTTCTCTTTTTTTTCAAGAGAAATAATATTTTAAGTGAAAGTAATAATTATAAAAAATAGAGAAAGTTTCAATTATTTAGAACAATTAAAAAAAATAAAATGACAAAAGTTTTCTTTTAAAAAAAAGTCCCATTTTGTCTTTTTTTTTTTGAGTGTTTAAATTATTTAAGACAATTAAAATGAAAAAAAATAGAGAGAATGACAAAATAAAAAAAATCTCCCGTTTTTCTTTCTTTGTTTAATGAATTTAAATAAAAGTAATAATTTTTGAAACTAAAAATTAGTTTAAATTATTCAAAATAATTATTTTTTGACAAAGTGCAAAAAAAAAACCGTTTTGTTTTTTCCCCTTTTATTTTAAGTGCTTATAATTATTGAAACTGTTTAATTTATTATAATTCGTTTTTACTGTGTTCTATGAGTTTTAAGGTGTCTCAATTTTGAACATTTTTGTGGGCTTGGTTATATTTGATTAAAAAAAAATACAAATTGAATGTTTAATTTGACATATTTGAAAAGGTATAGTTTTTTTTATAAGACAGAAAGGTTGTGGATTTTTTTTAATATTATCCTGTTAAATTTTTGTATATATAAATATATATATATATATATATATATATATATATATATTTATATATAAATATATATATAAATATATATATATATATATATTTATATATAAATATATATATATATTTATATATATAGGGCACTAATCCAGTAGGCATTTTTTTTTTTCCTATGCATAGGTATCAATTTGGCCAATGAAAATTTAGCATGCACATTTTTTTATTGTAAAAAGTAAGAGAGAGAAAAAGCATTAATGATGCACGTCTTTTTATGCACTTCATTCTAGCCATTAGATCACTATTAGATGGTGATCCAATGACTAAAAAAAAAATACCTACCCATAAGTAAAGAAAAAAAAAAACCTATTGGATTGGCAACCATATATATATATATATATATATATATATATATATATATATATATATATAGTGGATCAGGGTGTCTAGGAATGTGGAGTTCATCAAATAATTATTCTGGACCATAAATAGTGAGGTTATCCTAAACATTCCTCTGGCTAGGAGTTGTCCTGATAAAATACTATGGCATTTTGAGAAGAATGGAAGATTCTCTCAGAGACAATTTGAACGTGGTGAAGAGGATGAAACTTCATTGCAAACAATTTGGAGGTCCCTAACGGTGGAGGAGATTTTGGGACACAATTGCTTTTGAGATTTTCAGAAACGAGTTTCGGGGCACCTCTTTTGCTGACTTTGTGCCTCTTTCTGTGGCTGATTTTCTAGAGATGGTTTCGAAGATGCAGCTATTTTAATGGGAAAGGGACATTGCTAGGAGTAATTTGGACTAGAATACATTGTGTTTTTTTTTTTTTTTTTGACGAAAACTAAAATACATTGTTAAGGTAGGCTGTCTATACAACGAAAGCCCTGTACCAGAACTGAGTACCAGTTGCATTTGTCTGATTATGGAAATCTGACCAGGCCTTTCAAATATAACAAGGTCCCGTTTTATATACATCACTTCTATAAATCAGCTCGTTCTTCAGTTACAAGTTCTTCCGAGTCATCACTCCTTGAAACCATAATCCATCATGTAATACTTGAATCTTGCAATTTGCGTTCGGCCCTTGACACCCCGGACTTTTGACAAGGTACTTCTGTTTCATTAAATGTTTCTAATTTTATACAAACCTGCATATATCCTTAATTTTTTAACACCTAAAAAATTCCTCTAATACCAAGAGGAAAACAAGATGTTACCAATGATTCAAACCTCATGAAGTTAATTTTGGAGACAAATTCTCCTCAATTGAATCACGGGCGATTCGGGCTGACCTCAAATCATCAAACAAGGCATTTAAATCCAACATAGACGATCCTCCTTCCTTAACAGCACTCCTTGCCATTTCGGCAAGTCCCTTTACTCTGCTTCTCATTTCCTCCGTTTCTTCTCCCTCCATAACTCGACTCACAGCCCTTTCTATGGCATCCCTCTTTACAAAGTCCCCCACCA
The DNA here is from genome assembly GCA_002914805.1 of Parasponia andersonii. Classification (NCBI taxonomy): domain Eukaryota; kingdom Viridiplantae; phylum Streptophyta; class Magnoliopsida; order Rosales; family Cannabaceae; genus Trema; species Trema andersonii. The sequence continues at coordinate 287,941 of JXTB01000431.1, forward strand.
AAATTTTCCACTTTTTAGTTCCAACTTCAACCCCAATTCTGAGAATTTGAGTAACCAACTTCTCGTTGTTGAACTGTTCCGCCGAAACCGGCCATGTCACCATGGGAACCCCGGCACATACACTTTCCAAAGTCGAGTTCCAACCACAGTGTGTCACAAATCCTCCAACCGCGTCATGTTCGAGAATCGGAACTTGAGGTGCCCATCCTCTTAGTATTAGTCCCTTTCCTTCCATTCTCTCCTCGTATCCTTCAGGAAGCCACTCTTCCTTAACCCCTTCTTTCTTTTCCCTCCTCACAACCCAGATGAATTGTTGCCCAGAAGCCTCAAGCCCTGTTGCGATCTCCATAAGCTGATCGTCATCGAAATTCGCTATGCTTCCAAAACTCACATAAATAACCGAATTGGGTTTCTTCGAATCAAGCCACTGCAAGCACCTGTACTCGTTAGAATCACTGATCCCTTTATCGTATAAGAAAAGTGGGCCTATGTGCCAAGCCTTTCTTCCCAGAAGCTTTGGGTAATGATCCGCGTAAGCCGGTTCCAGCTCATAGAAGCTATTCACAAGAACCCCATAACTCCTAAATTCCACCTCTCTTAACGCCTTGATCGCCCTTGTAAGTTCACTCCCATCATCGTATCTAACAAACTCAGCTAACTGGTCCCGCGTAATCTCGATCTGGTCCGGAAAATTGGGAATGATAAAGGGTTGCGAATCAGAAGACACCTTCTCATGAGGCTTATGTGTATACATGATTGTGGCAACACACAAGGAGAAATGGCAAGTTCCATGGAAGAGGAGCCTTGGAATCCCGAACTTTGCAGCAACATCTGTGGCCCAAGGGAAGAACATATCGGCCACGAGACAGTCGGGACGATATCGTTCTAAGATCTGGTCGAGTTGAGGCCCTAGCTTGCCGCAAGCTTGGATGAACTTCTGCTGCATTTCAGGGGTACCCGCCACGCTAAGGCTTTCGACCCCATCAGGCAATCCGACCTCCGCCGTCGGAACTCTGATGGTGAGGATGTTGATCTGGGCTCCTGAGTCTCTGACCTTTTGGATCGATTTGGACAAAAATGCTATGAAGTGCGAGGTTGTGAGAATGGTGACTTTGGAGCCTTTGGAAGCGAAGAGCTTGGCCATGTCGATGGTGGGTACGAGATGGCCCTGAGCCATAAAGGGGAAGAAGATCACATGGAGTTGTTGATGATGGGTTTTGCTTCCCATGGCTGGTCTTTGCAAGAGATTCGACAATGGCGGCAGAATCTAATAAACCTCCGGTGTATTTAGAATGGACGAGAGTGGTTTAGGTCATGACTCTTGAGTTTTTGACACATATATACACAGGACCTGGATCATCTGTCCGATAATATCTGTCTTGTTCTCGGTTGGACAAATCATAGGATGATGACACACCACCGCGCATCATTTCAGGGGTTATAACGGCAAGCATAAGGCGATTTTTTTTTTCCTTGGAACATTTCTTTTTCCTTTGGGTTTGTGGCACTAATAGATAGCCCCTCATTTCTCCAATTAGTAACCAATTGGTATTTTAGCTAAATAAATGACTAGAAAAATTCTTAGATTAACTAATTAATGATAATAATATCTTTTTTTTTTGTCAAAAAAATATTAAAAAGTGTAAAAAATTAAGCGTAAAAAAATGTTTTTAGCATTTAATTAACCAATTTTTTTTTAAAATGTACAAATAAGAATGTCTCTTATTTCTTTTTAAAAAATTTTAATTTTAACAAAAAAAGATCTTATGTCACTAATTGATTAATTCAGAGATTCTTTTTTATATTTATTTAATTTAGGAATCAAATAGTCACCATATAAAGAATTCATAGAATTTAGTGCCACAATTTTTTTTTCCCCTATTTTGAAAGGATTTTTAGAATCCCTTTCGAAGCTTTACTAATAAAAGATTTTTCTTTTTTTTTTTTTCTTTTGAAAAAAGAGACCCATGGCCCAAACTAACATCTTCAGATCTTCTTAGTCCCTTGAAATTATTGTCAAATTTTGGATTTGAAGAGATTTCTTTTCTTGAGAGTTCATCTTCGACTTATTATTTGTTTCTTTTTTCCTCATGAAAAGCATAATTCATCTACATAGAGCTTAGGAAACCCGTCTAGATCTCATACTTTTCAATTTTTTTCTAGATTTCTTATGTGTTATATGGAACTATTAATTAGAAATTAAAAAAAAAGCCAAGAAATAAAAATAAATCCAGAAATAATAAATATTAACCCCTTTTTTTCTTTTTCTTTTTTTTTTTTTTTTATAGTGACAAGCATCTGTCTAAAGTTAATTTTTTTTTAGAAGGCCTTTCTTTTTCTTTTAGTTTGTGGCACTAATGGCCCATGAATTCTCTAATTAGTAACCAATTCGTCCCTAAACTAAATAAGTGAACAACAAGTCTCTAAATTAATCAATTACTGATAATAACGTCTTCTTTTATGGTTAAAAATATTAAAGCCATTAAAATTTGGATTTGAAAATTGGACATAGAAAAAGGTTTGTAATATGTAGTGTGGGGCCCATTCCTGAACCTTGAACCGTGAGAAGGGTCACGCAGAGCGCACGTGATCTCACCATCGGCCTATGGGTCTTCCGAATTTAAGGCAGAATCCACCACTGATCCCAAACGGTTCAGTCGGTCAGACCTCGAATCCACGACAGCTGGCGGTCTGAAGCCCCAAGGGTCTGTTGTCTAGGAACAGCGACCCTCGCCTCAACTGTCGTAGGGGTCAGAAGCCCCAAGGATCTTCAGACCCCAAGGGTCTGCTGTCTAGGAACAGCGACCCTCACCTCAACAGTCGTAGGGATCAGAAGCCCCAAGGGTCTTCAGACTGGATGCAATGGAAAACAGCCCCACGGCTCCAGACCCGGACAGAGCATTTAATGCGTTTCTGGGTAGGTGCGCGCGCAGGGACAAGCCGTCCTGACAGAACGGCGATATGCCCAAATCTCGCTCCTGACAGATTGAAGCCATAGGAGGCGGCGAAAATCAGGCCGCGGTAGCGCAGAAGAGGTCACAGAAATCTCGGCCCATGATGGTTTAGAAAGATTTGGAAGTGAAAGGTACTCATGAATATATATTTACTTTTCCAAAGATAGAGAAGAACACTGTTGATTGTCCGAGAACTACATATATGAAAGCTATGCATTCAGAGAAAGGTTTTGTTCTTTGGTACAAAAAAAAACACTTGCAAAGAAAAAGACAGTCTGAGAGCAGAAGAAAAAAAAAGAAAACACGACAAAGAGATAGATATTTGGACTGATCTATTTTTCTCCTTGCTACCAAAACGCAAAGAAAAACCACTGACTTAAGCATCGGAGAGTCTTTACAGGTAGCCACCCCCGCCTCTCCGATCCTGCTTGGAGTTCAGAGATTTGTGAGATAGCAAGGGCACGTGAACAGTTGGGGAATCCAGCATCAGCAGTTCAAGACACGTGGACGACTGGTGAAAAACCACTCCAACATGTAGTTAAACCAAAATTCAATAATATGCAGGTAAGTTTACAAGATTTGAGAATGTGTTCTATTTTTTTTTGTCTAAAAATCCACAATTTTAACCCAAAAAAAAAAAAGATCTTATTGTTACTTCTTGATTATCTCAAAAACTTTTCTGAACATTTATTTAATTTTGGGATCAAATTGTCACTGTACTAAAAATTGAGGACCTTTAGTGCCACAAACTTTTTTCTTTTCTTTTTTGAAAGGATTTTCGTAATACGCTTTACTAATAAAAGATATTTATATATATATATATAGGTTGCCAATTTAATAGGTATTTTTTTAATTTATAGGTAGATATTTTTTTTAACCGTTGGATCACCATCTAATACTGATCTAATGATTATAATAAAGTGCACGAAAAGACGTATATCATTAATGCTCTTTATCTTTCTTATTTTTTACAATAAAAAAATGTACATGCTAAATTTTCATTGACCAAATTAAAAGCTATACATAGGCAAAAAAAATACCTACCAAATTAGTGCCATGCCAGGCCGTGTATATATATATATATATATATATATATATATATATATATATTTATTGAATAAAGAGCCCACGGTCCAAACTAACATCTTCAGATCTTCTTCCTTCGAAATTACCGTAAATTTTGGATTTGTAGAGATTTCTTCTCTTGGGAGTCCATCTTCGACTTTTTATTTGTTTTTTTTTTTCTCATGAAACACATAATTCATCTCCTAGAGCTTAGGAAACCGTCTAGACCACATACTTTTCAATTTCTTCTAGATTTTTTTTTTTATCTTTATCATATGGAACCCCTGATGCTATTAATTAGAAATTAAAGAAAATGCCAATAAATAAAAATAAATCCAGAAACAATAAATATTGGCCTTGTTTTTTCCAGTGCTAAGAAAAACAATTTATTGGGAACTTCCATCCAAGGGCGGAGAGAGAAAGGGACTAGTGGGGGCCATATGCCCCTATTAAATTTTTGGAAAACCTTTTTTTTTTAATGGACAGAGTGAAGTGCCCACTCCACTCCCGGAGCCGAAGAGGCATCTTCCTATTGAAAAGTTGAAAAGCCACTTGCGACGTGCAAAATTTTGTAACCTATCACAAAATTTTTCATTAAAAGGATGCTAGACATGACCAATGAAGGGTAGTCGGGCTAAAAAGGGCCGCATAATGTTTTTATAGATTTTTAGATTATGGGTGGATTTGCCACGTTCCAGTCTATTTTTCTCACACATTTATTAAAATCACACCACATTAAAAATTTTAAATTAATTATTACTCACTATACCTCCTTGTTTTTCCAAAAAAGCTCCTAAGCTAGCTTTTCCTTCCCGTCTTCCCTTTACAATGAGGTGTATTAAAAATACTTTAATTTTAATGTGTGTATGAAGAGAAAGTGTTTTCTTCATTTATGTATTCAAATTTTATTTTATTTTCGGATTTTTTTCGTAAATAAAATATCTATTAAAAAGAGTGTGCGGAGAGTAGTAAAGACGTGATAATAGACTCGTATTTAGATGATAGATTATTTATCATGTAAAAAAAAAAGGACGCATCGGGGTCAATTCATTTTGTTTTAGATTATTTATCAAGTTGTGTTACTACCATTACTCTTAAAAAATGTATAAATTTGATATATATGTAGTTACCAAAGTGCATATATATTGCTATCGCATATTTGCTATAATGAGTTTTTAAAATAATATTCGCTTATCTCAAATAAATAAATAAATAAAAGAAAGAAACAAAGAAAAAGGGGCATATGTTCTAGAGTACGAAATTTTAAATAATTGTTATGAGCTGGCTTTTGTCCTTTCTTATTTTTCTTCCACATACAATTATTTAGTTGCAGCTCAAATAGATTGTTTATGAGGCTTAGCATTATAATTTCTGTTTTTTAACATTCCTTTTCACAATTCACTCACTCACATTGTAAGGTGTTTGGACAAAGTCTACATTGCCAAGACATGTGATGATGTGAATGGCCATTTTGGCATTCTTTTCAAGACACGTTGAAGTGCATACAAGTTAGCTTTTCTAAGATGTTTATTAACCATATGCAACAAAGTAATACCTGCACTTGTTTTCAATTTAGCCGGGAACTGTTTCATTATATAAAAATTAAACTGGCCTTTCAAGATAACAAGGTCCAGTTTCATAAGTTGTACATCAATCCATATCAGCTCGTTCTTCAGTCCTCTATTGTAATTCTACCAATCTCTTGTGACTCGTCCCTTGACATTAACTAGTGGAAATTGCATACATCACTATATAAGTTTATAACAGAAGAAGGCCGAAAAATAGAAAAAAAAAAAATCACATATGACTGAATGAACTTCTAGAGCTTCTTCAGAGAGCTAGTATTGGTGCGAAGGCTCTATGCTTGAATCATGGGCAATGCGGGCCGACCTTAAATCATCAAACAAGGCATTTAAATCCAACACAGATGACCCTTCTTCCTTAATAGCATTTCTCGCCTTTTCCGCAAGTCCCTTTACTCTGCTTCTAAGTTCCTCCGCTTCTTCTCCCTCCATAACTCGACTCACAGCCTTCTCTATGGCTTCCCTCCTCACAAAGTCCCCTACCAATCTTTTCCACTTTTTAGCTCCAACTTCAACCCCAATTCTAAGAATTTGAGTAATCAACTTCTCATTGTAAAACTGCTCCGCCGCTACTGGCCAAGTCACCATCGAAACCCCAGCACAGACACTTTCAAGTGTCGAGTTCCAACCGCAATGCGTCACGAATCCTCCAATTGCTTCGTGTTCGAGAATCGGAACTTGAGGCGCCAATCCTCTTAGTATCAGTCCTTTTCCTTCCATTCTCTCCTCAAATCCTTCTGGTAGCCATTCTTCTTTGACCCCTTCTTTCTTGTCCTTCTTCACAACCCAAATGAATTGCTGCCCAGAAGCCTCAAGCCCTGTTGCAATCTCCATAAGCTGTTCATCATTGAAACTCGCAACACTTCCAAAACTCACATAAATAACCGAATGGGGTTTCTTGGAATCGAGCCACTTCAAGCACTCGTGTTCGTTAGAAGCAGCCCCTCTACCGTATAAGAAAACTGGGCCTATGTGCCAAGCCTTTCTTCCCAAAAGCTTTGGGTAATGATCAGCGTAAGCTGGTTCTAGCTCATAGAAACTGTTCACTAGAACCCCATAAGTCTTAAACTCCACCTCTCTTATCGCTTTGAACAGCCTTGGAAGTTCACTCCCATCGTCGTATCTCACAAATTCTGGCGCTTGGTTTCCTGTGATCTCTATCTGGTCCGGGAAATGAGGAATTAAGAAGGGTTCCGAATCAGAAGAGACTTTCTTATGAGGCTCATACATAAACATGCTCGTCTGTGCACATAAAGCGAAATAAGATGTACCTTGGAAGATGATGGTGGGAATCCCAAATCTCGTAGCAACGTCGGCGGCCCAAGGGAAGAACATATCGGCTACAAGACAAGCGGGACGATGTCGCTCTAAGATTTGGTCGAGTTGAGGCCCGAGCTTGCCACAAGCTTGGTAGAACTTGTCCTGCATTTCAGGGGTACCCGTCCTGTGAATGCTGTCGACTCCTTCGGGCAATCCGACCTCTTCCGTGGGGACTCTGATGTTGAGAATGTCGATCTTGGCTCCCAAATCTCTGACCTTTTCGATCGATTCGGACAAAAGTTGCGTGAAGTAAGAGGTGCTGATAATGGTGGCTTTTGTTCCTTTAGAAACAAAAAGCTTGGCCGTGTCAATGGTTGGTCTCATATGGCCTTGAGCCATAAAGGGGAAGAAGAATACATGAAGTTGATCATTGATTTTGCTTCCCATAGCTGGTCTTCGCAATAAATCAGAGTAGTCTGAAGGAAGAGAGGCAATGGACTTTAGTTCTTGAGCTTATGATATAATGATATATCCTGTGGTTTAACGGATCAGAACTCCAATCCTTATAAACGCATTTAAAATTTTAAAACCATATCCTTATGTGGAATGTATAGATAACCATCTTTCTTCACTTCTTAAAAGATGCCTTTTATGTGCTAAGAGAACACAAGGCTCACCAAAGATGCTTGCCAAAAAAAAATTAAAAGCCCGGCAGATTCTTTCTAGAAACCAACCTACACAAAGATGCTTTGCACAATTTTTGTTTTTCTTTTTTAGCCTGAAGTAAGGATGCCAACTTGTAATCCTCTAGGAGATGCCATCATCCTCAATTGTCACTTGATGGATCTTACCTCAGTGCCTATATAGACACGGGAAATTGACGTGGATAATATCTTTTTGTGACCAAAATGACTTTTTTTCTCGAATGATTTTTCTAATATAAAATTATGATATTTTTAGTTTATTTTAGAGAAAGAAAAATTAACCATTCCAAATCTAATATTCACTATTCCAAAGTTCTCATTTTTCCTCTTTTTTTTTTTATTTTTTTTATTTTTTCTTTTGCTGAGTCCCTTTTTGTATTTCTTTTATATTAGTATGTTAGTGGTTAGTAGGGGAGTGCTAGTGGTTAGTAGAGGAGTGGGGGTGGAACGAGGATTGAACCCACACTTTTTGTTGCTTTTGGAGAAATCTTATCCACACATACTAAACATAACGTTATAGATCTCTTCTTATACTTACTTTCCTCGATTCCTTATCCATTTCCTCACAAATATACAAAGCATCTCCATCGTTCACTTTTCTTTCCTTCTTTCTTTTTTTTTTTTTTTTTGAGGAACTTTTTTTTTCTCCAAGACCCAGAAGCCAACCTTCTTCTTTTTTTCTCCAAGACCCAGAAGGAATCTTGCTTCTTTCTTTTTTTTTTTTTTTAAGGAACTTTTCTTTTCTCCAAGACACAGAAGCCAACCTTCTTCTTTTTTTCTCCAAGACCCAGAAGCAATCTGGCTTTGGCGATTATAGAGACACGCGACCGTAACTTCTCCGAGCTATGAAGATGGTCTTCAATGGTATTTCAGTTCTATGTGACCCAAATAGGCACCAAGATTTTAAAATTATTTAGCTAAAAATATCGGGTTTAAGGTATTTCTTAGGTTGGAATACTAGAAGGAGACATAGTGAGAATTGGTAGGCAGTCTCCATAGCTATTATATTGGTTAGAGCTGTAAATATAAGCGGCCCGCTCTCTTCGGGGCGGAGAAGAAATTCGAGGTAGCCTGCAAAGCAGTTTTGAAGGCCTAGCCTGGCAGCCCGTAGGGCTAAAGTTATGGGCTGGGTTAAATCCGAGCCAAATCCAGCCTGGTCCAGTAATTAAAAAAAAAACAAAAAAATGGAAAAATAAATAGTCTTTTTCAATAAAAAATAAAATTACTAATTGTATACTTACTTATTTAATAAAATAAATAATTAAAATTAATAAGATAAATTTTAAAAAATAGAATAACTCAATCAAATAGTAAATAAAAAAAAAGTATGCGGGCCAGCACCAATGGCCCAGCTTGGCCTAGCCTTAGAGACCGGGCCATTCACACCTGGGCCGGGCTAACCCGTGAGCCAAGTGAGCGGGCCGCGGATTGGCCCGTTGGGCCCGTCCCAAATTTTGAGCCCTAATATTGATAAGGTATGTGAAAGTAATGAAATTACGAGATTACCACATCATAACAAGACAAAAGGTTCAATACTTTAGGATTGGAGAGCTCTTGACTTCCACACAGTGTCACAATTTTGTGACTGATAGTCATGTTTTGTTTTACATCATTACGAACATTATGAATTTTAGAAGATATAAGTAGTGTCACAATTTTGTGACTAATTGTCACATATATCACAAAATTTACGATATATTGTGATTAGATATAGTCAAAATTTGTATGATATTATGCTACAGTATTTATGACATATTTTCTAGAAATGTTTTTTATTGTTACATTGATCATAATTTTATTACTAATAGTCACAATAGGTAGAGTTACATGAATTCAATACGAACAACCAATCATGGACCCATGATCCATTCTAGAAGCCATGTGTAGCACCAATAGGTTGTTTTGAGATATGTGATTAATGTTTGTGACATAGAGTCACACATGTTATGACTCGTATCACAAATGTTTTGATATAAATAATTTAGAAGTAGACAAAATTTGTGTTACTATCTATCACAATATTTATGATATCAAATATTATTCATTTTCTTCATTGTTTCAAGAAACTATTAACAATATTACAATTTAATAAATTATCTCAATATTTATTAGATATGTGCATCTTGTTGACCACATAATGACAGGCAATGATAAATGATAAAGAATTGGTTCATCTTAAATTATGGCAGTAGGTTACACAATTAGTCATAGATCATTTATTTTCTAGTACATACATTCATTTTTGTGATTGTTTCCAAGAAATTCATCTTCTCTTGTCTGACTTTATTATTTGTAGACTCCAATAATAATTTTTAGCCCTATAAAAGAGATAGAATTTATCTAGAAAAAATACACGAATTAAATAACCTTTATATAAACTCTTATTTACCAAATTAGTGCATACCTTATAAAAGCAAAATAAGTATTCATATTGGCTAACAATTGGTTAGTAATAGCTATTCAACAATGGCTAATAATATCTATAACCTACACAAAAATCTTATTTTCATACAAAACCTAAAATTTACAAATTAGTAGTTAAAAGTAGTCAAAATTTGTGACTTAGAGTTGCAATTATAGAAAGAGAATACAGAAAGTAGAAACCGAGAATTACGTAAAAAAAAAACGACAGAGAAAAATAAAATAAAATTTCTGAAAAACCATCTTCACTCACCCAAAAATAAAGGAGAATCAAAAGATATAAAATAAAAAATCACTGCTCAAAACATAAACCAAAATTCAAAAATAGAATTCTAAAAAAATATGAATTGAAATTAGAATCGAGAAAAGTAACAGATCTCATGACCTTTTATTACTAGAGGCCACTTCATCCGTGACTTGCCTTCTAAATCATCAATTTAATATCCTAAGCTCTATATGACTAACCCCTCCCCCCCTCCCAAACAAAAAAAAAAAGGAAAATCAAAATCAATTCGAAAAATATGTCACCTAGTGAGAACGAGCATCCAAGTAAGAGCGGCGGAGGCGACGATAGGAGAGTAGCTAGCAGAGTTTCAGATCAAGTGAGTTGATCGATAGTGGATGTGTGTGGCTTCCTAACCGAAGTGCTTCTCTCCATTTTTTTCGTCTTTCTAGTGTCAAAGATTCAACTCTACACCGAGCTTAGATTTGGACAAAAATGGCAAAAGAATGGGCTAAAGGCACAATGGTTGTTTGTAGTGCTAGAGCTAGAGATTGGAGGAGAAGAATAGAAGGTCTAATTTAAAAAAATGCAAAAAGAAAAAAAAAATATGGTCAAAAGCTTTGACAGGTTAATAGGATGTTTTGGACTTTTTAACTTGTGGAAACAACTAGAAATGTAATTGTGAAAAAAAAGAGTAAAAAAGTCATTTGATTACAAAATAAGACCATTCACGTCAATTTCCCTATAAATAGGCAACTCCAATTGCAAGAAAAAGCCCACAAGCAATAGAGAATGAGAGAGAAAGAAAAAAAAGAAAAAAATTGAGAAAAATTTCTCACATGAATTTTTAACTATTATAATTTTCGTTGAGAAATATAGATTTTACTAATTTATTAATTCGAAGACCAATAATGAAGATCTTTTCTAGCACATTCTGCAACAATGCATATAATTCCTAAAGATAAATAGTATTTTATCAATTTATTACTATCAATTACGAACAGAATACAATATCTAGTACCGAAAATTAATTGAAAGTTCCAAAAGTACTATAATTATGTTATCGATAAGAACTAAATTAATTATAAATAATTTTCTATTCTCTAGTAATCTAGAAAAAATTTGCTAAGTGAATATATCTCTTAATGAATATCATATTAAAACCACAAATGATTACGTAGAGTACCTCTATGTTACTTTTACGGGAGCTTTACATGCCGCTACAATCTTCTTAGAAGAATTTGTGAAGCTGATGGATTTGGGTTTCATTTTGGTTTCTATTGGAACTTTGCAAGACTAATGTTATGCCCCGTTCATTTGGCTTCCAAAAATTCAAATATTGTTACTCATGGCTCTAAAGTTCTCTATATATACTGCTCACCCAAAAAGATTGAGGAAGACCCTAGAATGTGGTGGACACTTCTAGAGTGATCAAGAGAGGTCTTGGCTATGCCAGAAGACTCTAGTTGATTCTACTAAGTCCTAGAAGGCTCTAGACAAGGCCGGATGGTACTAGATGAGTTAGACGGTCCTAGAAGCTCCTAGAATGACTTAGAAGAGCTAAGATGATGGGTGAACCTCTTAAAAGGATCTAGACCATGTTTGTTCTAGAATTCTCTATGTAAATATCTATGCACATATTATCACTTTATTTGAGAATATTCTAGACTATTTGTAAGATCATGCTACTTGGCACGATCATAACCCTTGGTTGGTTTAGGCTTTGCCTATATAAAAGACCCCTTGGGTTTATTTATATATAAGTCCCATTCGTGAGAGTTATAAGCATTTTAAGAGTAATATAAAATATTCATTCACTTAAATTCTCTCATGCTTACTACTTCTGTCTCAAAAGCTTACTCTAAGTCATTTTCTTGAGTATTGATAGGCTGACTTAGTGCGACGGATTGTGTTAAATACTGTACAATTGTCTAGTTTGAGACTAGTGTCATGACACTAAGCAGTTAACTGGTCTTTGTGAAGGCATTAAAGAAATGTTGGGAGTCCTGGCTGTCTAGCTTACTGTCTAATGTACAGGCATAATCTTGTAATGTTGTATAGTTCATTGAAACTGGAGAAGCAGAATCCTCTGTTTTCTTTAGGAAAAAAATTCTTTATTTGATTAGAACATTATTTATTTCATTTATTGTATCGTGGAAGACCAGATACTAAGTTACTAACTTGGAGTTTTTTTTTTTTTTTTTTTTCTTTTCAATCCTAGTAATTTCGGTAGCCTTTTCTAATCCAATTGTAGTAGATTTAAGTTGCACTTTCGAAGTATTTTTTTTCCTTCATTTTTTTTTCTTTGAAAAGGAAAAGAATTTTTTTTTTTCTCTGGTTGTAATTTTTAATTTTTTTTAATAGCGTACAAATCACAAAAGGCAAAATCCACATGACGGGCTAATACATAAGTGAACTTTATATCAAACTTGTAATTTATTATTCAAAGGGAATCTTATCACTTATATATGACCATACACAAACTTGTAATTTATTATTCAAAGGGAATCTTATCACTTATATATGATCATACACGTGATTCCTCGTAGAAATATAGAACTTCAGGTTTATTTGTTGAAACCCACACCACCATGAACATGATATTTAATTGAACACAACTATTTAACAAAGAGTTAAAGTGGTTCAGTTTTAAAATTTAATTATACATAAAAAAAAATAAGAAAACAAATATTTAATGTGATTTAGTTTAAAATTATCGAACCTGTAAGTACCCAAAAACCTATAAATATAATTTTTATATTTTTACTAATATGAAACACCTTATAAATCCATAATTATATTTTGAGATTTCTCAAAACCTCCTTCTCACTAAAATTACATTATTCCTCTCTCTAGCTTTCTATGCCTCACGTTGGCTCTCTTTTTCAAAATTATGAGAGCACATGAAGTGTATTTGTAAGTAAAACTGAACCTGAATTAGAGTCCTACTAGGAATAATACACGGCTGTGTCCATATGGTTTAGAGTTCTAGACTATTTCAATTAGTTCACCTAGCTGGCTAGCCAGCCAACCACGTTAGTAGTATCCTAGTCTAACCCAAAGACCTCTCATAATCCCGCAGGCCCTTAGAGTTCTCATTTTCTAATGGACGTTGAACTCAATTCCTTAATTCTTGCCATCTCCACCAGGACCGAACATTCTAAAGAATCTTTTTGACCGGTTTCATCCTCCCTTAAAATTCTATGGTCTGAGTCTCTTCTTTCAGTCTCCAAGCGCTCCTGCTCAATGGTTTCCCTTGCTTGATTTGGATTGTCGTCGGGTGCAACCTGTACGAGCAACCTCTCCTAGAGGAGATAGACATGAGCGATCTCAAGCATCTCAGAGCTTTTCGACAGGACCAGTGAGCAGGAAACAAATGATGGCAACCTGAGGAATCGACTTAACCTAGACGGTCCCCATAGTAATGACATTCCCCCATAAGATATATACCAACTGGCATATGGATATTTAACATCACACCCTAATAAATAGATGGACCTATCTCTAAATTAATTTACAAATAAGGTGTTTATGTTGCCAAGCATTATAATTTCTCTCTTAATATTCTTTACCATAATTCACTCAATCACTTTGTAAGGTGTATGAACAAAGTCTATATTGCCAAGACATGTGAATACTCCACAAAGTAACCAATACCAAGGCAGGCTACCCGCACTTGTTTTCATTTTAGCGGGCAACTGTTAGATTGTATAAAAATTAACCTGACCTTTTAAGATAACATGGTCTAGTTTTATAAATGGTACATCAATCCATATCAGCTCGTTCTTCATTCCTCTATTGTAATTCTACTAATCTCTTGTCCCTTAACATCCTCGACTTTGATGTGGTACTCTAATTATACATAAAATCGAGGAAAATTGCATACATCACTATATAAGTTCATAACAGAAGAAGGTCGGAAAAGGGGGGGGGGGGAAAAAAGAACACATATCACTGAATGAACGTCTAGGGCCTCTTCAGAGAGCTAATATTGGTGCAAAGGCTCAGAACTTGAACCATGGGCAATGCGGGCCGACCTTAAATCATCAAACAAGGCATTTAAATCCAACACAGATGACCCTTCTTCCTTGATAGCATTTCTCGCCTTTTCCGCAAGTCCCTTTACTCTGCTTCTAATTTCCTCCGCTTCTTCTCCCTCCATAACTCGATTCACAGCCTTCTCTATGGCTTCCCTCCTCACAAAGTCCCCCACCATTCTTTTCCACTTTTTAGCTCCAACTTCAACTCCAATTCTAAGAACTTGAGTAACCAACTTCTCATTGTAAAACTGCTCCGCCGACACTGGCCAAGTTACCATCGAAACCCCAGCACAGACACTTTCAAGTGTCGAGTTCCAACCGCAATGCGTCACGAATCCTCCAATTGCTTCGTGTTCGAGAATCGGAAC
>JXTB01000431.1:311569-333916 GCA_002914805.1 Parasponia andersonii
AACTTTAAATCCATTGATTATTTGAAAATAAATATCATTTCTAATCTAGCCCAAATATTCTCAAAAGTACATTTTCTTAAAGTTAAAAATATTTTAGAAAAAGAAAATTTTAAAAATGACCAAATTAGTTCGAAGAAACAAAAAACCCTTTGTTTCTGATTGATTTTGGTCGACCAGGCTTGGTCAACCAAAATGAAGGCCAAAAATGGCCGTTGGAGCTGAACTGGCATTTCGAACTCCAATGGCTAGTTTTTTGATCGACCAAAAATATTTCTGGTCGACCAAAATGTTAGTAGCAAGATACCAACAGTCGAAAACGGCTTGTTTTTAAAAATATTTTTAAATAGAGCCAAGTTTGATGACTTAAAATGATAAAATATGAACCTACATTGATACCCAATTAGTTTTTAGGTGCAAAAGCTCTCTTTTACTCAACTCTAACCTTCAAATCATATTGAGTCAATCTTAGAGCATCTATAGTGCATTGTTCTCTTATCTCCTTAGCTAAAATTGTATTAATTACTTTGTGGGGAGAATTTGTGTTTGGTGTTCACTCTTATTTATTGAAAAACTATTGAGTGTGAGGTGAAGTTGGCACCATATTCATAAACAACCTGATTTAGGTGAGGTTACCACCGGAGTCATAAACAACCCGTGAGTTGATAAGATTGGCACCGTTGTCTAAACAATCCATATAGGTAAGGTTGTCACAGGAGTCAAAACAATCCGAGGTTAGGCGTGATAGAGCCAGAGTCAAGACTATTGTAAAGGTTAGGGTGTGCCTAAGAAGAAATCACTCCGAATTATACAAAGGGTCGGTCAAGTCCATAATTTTGATCCGATATTGGAAAGCTCTAAGCAAGTTACGTAGTGTCAGGGACGTAGGTAAATCGTCGTATTTGTCGAATCTCATAAAAATAATGTTTGCATCTCTCTATCCCTATATCTTAAATTTTTATTTATTTGCTATTTTTACTTGTCTCATTTATTATTTACTCAATCTTATTACATTAATTAAAAAATTTGAAAAAGTCTTAAAAACCTAATTCACCCCCTTCTTGGATTAGTTATTCTTGGGATAACATCAACTAGGGATGTGGATTCTTATTCGGGTTAATATCAGTTAGAGTCCCAAACTTTTCCTATTTTACTTAGGTCCTCAAATTTTTTTTGGTAGCGCATATAATTTTTGTCACACGTTAATTTTTGACATCTTTCCATCTAAAAGAGCCGTTAAAAATACCCATGCTAGCACGTTTTCCCCTTTCCATGGGTATAACCTGGAAATAAAAGGCCAAATCAATTTAGAGTTGATGATCGTGTTCTTCCACAAAAAAATTTTGAGGAAAAGCCTAGTGTTTTCAATTTTTTTCCAAATTGATAGGGCAACTCGAAAATGAAAGAAGTATCATTACCTGATGATCACTTTCCAGCATATCTAAAAAAATATTTAACATAAAATAACCATTATTATCGTATGTGAACCATCAGGCTCAATGCTCATTATTTTGGGGGGGGCATCAATTCCGAAGAAAGAAAATCAAACTTTCGAGTAGAAAAATTCTTACAATGGGATTGTCAAGCAGTCTTGGATGAGGAATGACCAACTCTGTACAGTCAAGGCTAGTAGCAAGATTTGATTTTTTTTTTTTTTTTAAATGAGAGTTTGGCAGCGAGATGATTACCCTTTCTCATTTCCTTCCGGCTTCGTTCATCATCAGCATTATCAAGTCCACCATAATCACCAACATCACTCTCGACATCATCCAACCGCTATGGTCTTTGAAAGAAAAGTTCCAGAAAGTGAACCTGTAAGGAAAAAACTAGCACTATTTTCACGTATTCTGTAGTTCTATTAATTTACTGTGTTCCTTAACAGTCCTAATCCATGAATCATGATAATGCACAGCCAAGGAGTTTATCAGTCCCAATAAGAAATTTCAGAGAAAAAAGCCCGATAGTCTAAGTAATTGAAAGCAACTACTATGCGCATCTGTCCATTCTCTATTTTTTTTTTCGTAAATCATAAACCAGGTTTCTGTGCTCTATGTTCCAAAAGCCATTCGTCTCTATCAAACCTTTGCGTACCAAAAACTCTCAAAAAAAAAAAAAAAAAACAAAAACAAAAAGAACGAACACTTCAGTACCTTCGGATCCTGCGGTGGAGATGCTTTCCCCCAAATGTTCCCATTGAAGAGGTAGTCAATCAACCATGGCAAATTGTTTACCTTTTATTTCCATATTGTACCCCTGAAAATTAAAACATGTGCGATGCACGTGTTGTTTCACAGCTCTTTTCAACTGAAAGATGTCAAATGATTAACGTGGGACTAAAACTAATAGTTTGGGGATTTATACACTGTAAAAAAAAAATTGAGGACCTAAATGATAGATTAAGAAAAGTTTGGGGAGTCCTGGTGATATTAACCCTTCTTAATCAGATCCTATGTCCTCCTCCTTGTCCAGCTTTTAAAAATTGTGAAAAATTTGTGACATCTCTAAGCTGTTTAGTTAGTCTACGTGTCAATGTCCAGTGCTGAGATTAGTAAATTTAATAATACTAAAATTAATTTTAATATGACCTTTCAACTCAGTATTACAGTTTCAACTGATTCACCCGTTTTGTAATTCTTGTAATCTCGAAAGTCATCCCAATTTAATTTGAACTTGAAAATATTGCACACTCGAATAATTTATGAAGAAGAAAAAACACCTCTCTATAAAAAAAGAAAAGAAAAAAAAAAAAAACAAACAAACAGGATTACTTATATGGCTAGTGTGAACTTTTAGAGTCTCTCCGAAAGCTAATATTAGTGCAAGTTCTCGTAACTTGAATAATGGGCAGACCTCAAATCATCAAACAAGGCATTTAAATCCAACACAGATGACCCTCCTTCCTTGACAGCACTCCTCGCCATTTCCGCAAGTCTCTTTACTCTGCTTCGCATTTCCTCTGCTTCTTCTCCCTCCATAACTCGACTCACAGCCCTCTCTATGGCATCCCTCTTCACGAAGTCCCCCACCAATCTTTTCCACTTTTTAGCTCCAACTTCAACCCCAACTCTAAGAATTTGTGTAACCAACTTCTCGTTGTAGAACTGTTCTGCCGCTATTGGCCATGTAACCATTGGCACCCCGGCGCAGACGCTTTCCTGTGTCGAGTTCCAACCGCAATGTGTCACGAATCCTCCCACTGCTTCGTGCTCGAGTATCGGAACTTGAGGTGCCCACCCTCTTATTATCAGTCCCTTTCCTTTTATTCTCTCCTCAAATCCTTCCGGAAGCCACTCCTCTTTAACCCCTTCTTTCTTTTCCTTCTTCACCACCCAAATGAACTGCTGCCCAGAGGCCTCAAGACCAGTAGCAATCTCCTCGAGTTGCTCATCATCGAAATTCGCCATGCTTCCGAAACTCACGAAAACAACCGAATTGGGTTTTTTGGAATCGAGCCACTTCAAGCACTCGTGCTCATCAGAATTAGACCCTTTGTTGTACAAGAAAAGCGGGCCGATATTCCAAGCCTTCCTTCCGAGAACCTTTCTGTAATGATCCGCGTAAGCCGGTTCTAGCTCATAGAAGCTGTTAACTAGAACCCCATAACTCTTGAACTCCACCTCCTTCATAGCTTTAAACAGCTTCGTAAGTTCGGTCTCATCATCGTGTCTCATGAAGTGGGGCACTCTGCTTGCTGTAAACTCGACCTGGTCCGGAAAATTGGGAAGAATGAAAGGTTCCAAATCAGAAGACACCTTCTTATGAGGCTCATGCAAGAACACGCTTGTGGAACCACACAGAGCGAAATAACAAGTCCCGTGGAAGAGGAGCGTGGGAATCCCAAACTTGGCTGCAACATCTGTAGCCCAAGGGAAGAACATATCGGCCACGAGACAAACCGGACGATGTCGTTCTAAGATCTGATCGAGCTGAGGACCGAGCTTCCCGCATGCTTTGAAGAACGTCTCCATCATTTCTGGGGTACCCGCCGCATGAGCGCTGTCGATCCCTTCAGGCAACCCGACCTCCGCCGCGGGAACTCTGATGTTGAATATGTCGATCTGGGCACTGTTTTCGATCTTTTTGGACAAAAATGGAGTGAAGTAAGAGGTGGTGAGAATGGTGACTTTGCAGCCTTTGGAAGCGAATAGCTTGGCCATGTCAATGGTTGGTATGAGATGGCCTTGAGCCATAAAGGGGAAGAAAATCACGTGAAGCTGATGATGACCTTGGCTACCCATGGCTGGTCTTTTGCTAGAGATTCGAAGGGTAGAGGCACTAAGCTTAAATGAAGTGTCGTTATTGAGTTAATGTTTTGAGCTTAGCATCTATTCTGACGATATAATATATATATATATTTATATCTATACATGTGGGATTGGATGTAGTACATCCATGGCCTATATATAAAATTGATTTATGGCTTGAGATGTGAGAATTGGTAAGCAAATTGTCTTTTTTCTTCTACCACGTAATCAGCAAGTAAGCCGTGTGGCCAAAGACTGTTATTAACGCAGAGCTTATCCCCTTTTTTACTAATTTGTAATATCGAAAAATGAAACCTCTTACGTCTTTTTTATTTTATTTTTATTTTTTATTTTTTTAACAATCTCTTACGTCATACTATTAGCGGCGTATGCCGTTAATTCTTCAGCTTAAATGGTATAGTAGCTATACTTAGAATTTGGAAATTTACAGTTAGTGTGGGGCCCGTTCTTAGAACATGTACCACGTGTACGATTAAGTGGTAGCACAGGTCACAGGGGACACACCGTCCGACACGTATCCAGAGTAACTGTTTAAAAGTCACGCGAGTCGCACGAGATACTGTATAGGCCCATGGGCTGTCTGAGGCTAGGGCCGAATCCATCCCAAACCCTGGACGGGTTCGGCCCAGTCCAATCCTTGCCTCGACAGCTGGGGGGCAGGAGCCTCGAGGGTCTTTTGCCAGAAAATTATAGGAGGCAGCTCACTGCTCCAGACCCAGACAGGGCATTTAATGCTATCCTGGGTAAGTGCGCGCATTGGGTAAATTGTCCTGACAGAACGACAGTTTATCAAAGTCTCACCCTCGACATGCTCGAATCATAGGGGATGGCGGAAAGCAGGCTACGACGATGCAAGGAAAATCACGGTAACCACGGCCCGTGATTTCTAGATTAAGTCATGATGAAAAAAGGTACTCGATCCTGCGATTGAGAGCCAAAATGCTCCCAATTCCAGGATTATATATACAAGCCTTACTTCCCCCTCTAGAAAAAGAGATATACAGATAGACGTATACAGAGAAAAACTTAATCTTTACTACTCAGCTTCAGGGATAAACAATTGACTTAAGTATCGGAGAGTCTTTACAGATGACCACCCCCACCTCTCTGACCCGACCTAAAGCTAAAAGCACTTTGGGGTAGCAAGGATACGTGGATAGTTGGTTGATACAACGTCAGCAGTTCAGAGACACGTGGACAGCTGTTAAGAATCGCACCAATAGTTTGGCGCCATTTGTGGGAAACATTGAGCGCGAGAGAAAGACTATGAGCCTCACGATCACGCTCTCCCCGAACAAAAGGCCATACAACGTCGAATGACACCCTCAAGAATGACAACTAGGAGCACACGTCCTGATGCTGAAGGGAGCTCCTGGGAAGCACGACTGGGTCTGGAGCAAAAACTGGACCAAAAGCTTGCTGCCCTGGCAGAAGCAAATCGGAAGGCAGATATGGCCCACGAGGCCGTCCTGGGTTTAAAAGATGAAGTCACAGAAGTGCGCAGAGATAATGCCCGCCTTGAAGGGCTGCTGGCAAGCGAAGCCAGGAGCAGACGAATGGAGGACTTTGACGAAGAGGTCCAACAAGAGTCTGGGGGCCAACCGCTGAGGGAAGTCCCTGCCCCATCTAGATCGCAGATACAGGGGGAGCGACAAAGCCAGACAAGGCCTTTCCAGGCCGGAGTGGCGGTGGACAGAAGACACCAGGAAAGCCCAGAAGGTGCGCTTCCCAACTGGAAACAAGAAATGATGGCGGAACTGAGTAAGAGGCTCGAGGTCCATCACAGTCAGACCCCCGATGATCTGGCAGAGCAAACCGTGCGAGGGATCAACCGGACGGCCTTCGCCGACTGGATCTAGCTGGAGCCCAAGCCGAAAGACTTCACAACCCCGACCTTCAGACCATTCGAGGGAAAGATTGACCCCCTCGACCACATATACCACTTTTAGCAGAAGATGGCCTTGGAGTCCAGGGACGAGGCTGTAACCTGCAAAGTCTTCTCTACCACCCTGGCGGGGCTGACCCTGTTATGGTTCAGACAACTTCCAGAGAATTATATAAATGGGTTTGAAGATTTCTACAAACTTTTCTTAAAGCAATACATGGGTGCCCGGAGGCAGCAGAAAACCATGCGAGACCTCGACTGGTTGGAGCAATCTGCGAACGAGTCTCCGAGAGAATACTTGTAGCGTTTCCTGGAGGTAATGTCCATAGTGCACAATGCCGACTCGGCCTAAGCCACGAGCTTGTTCGTCAGGGGCTTGCAGCCGAGATCGATGCTATCGGACCATCTACTTTTGAATTTGCCATATGACATAGCAGACATCCAGTCAAAGTCAGAAGGGGTATTTAGGGTACTAGAAAGCCACCAGAAGGCACCTAAGGCCTCCACCATGATAACAACAGCACCAGAGCAAACTCCAGCCCCGCAAGGAATAAAGAGGCCTACACCGGCCCAGAAGCTCTGAAGTAGGAAGCCCCAGCCCAAGGCGGTCAAGAAAGCGGCAAGAGGAGGAAGACGTTTAAGGACCCTCTGCCAAAATACGAGCTCAACAAGCCGATCGATATAATCTACCTCCAGAACAGGGACATGAGCATTTTCAAGGACCCACCCAAGTCCGATGTTCCTAAACATATGAAGAACAGGAGTAGGTACTGCCAATTTTACAAAGATCACGGGCATGATACTATCAACTGCTGTACCCTTTACGCACATGTTATGATGGTGATCTAAGCCAGAAAGTTGAAGCAGTACGTGAAGACAGGCAGAAGCCAGTCAAAGGAGGACACCACCAAGCCCAAAAAAGGAAAGCAGACCCAAGTCTTCGGGTCGAGAGAGCAGGCTCTGAGAATAGTGCCGATGATCACAGGCAGACCAGAGCCGACCCAGGGCGTGGAGGAGAAGGAAAAATGCCAAAAAAGGACCGAAGAAAGGATGAAGCACCTGAGGGGGATGGGCCATTCTGTGAACCACATGACGACGGGAGAAAGCTACGCCTCTGCTGCCCCCATCGCCTTCATCCAGCAAGACTTGACCATGGTGTACCTGCCTCATGACGACCCCTTGGTGATTAAGCTACAGATCGACTCCGAATTAGTCGGAGAGGTCCTAGTCGATGGCGGGAGTAGCGTCGATGTCATGTTCCTTAGCACGTTTGAGAGCATGGGCCTGAATCGAAACATGCTCAGGCCGAGCTATCAGCCGCTGTTCGCCTTCAATAGTACTAAGGTCAGCCCCCTAGGTGTCGTGACTCTAAAGGTCTACGTTGCAGAGAGGTGCCTGAACGTGGACTTTGTCGTCATCGACTGCCAGTCTTCCTTCAACGTCATCATGGGAAGAGGGTGGATCCACGCCATGGATGGGGTCACCTCCACCCTCCACCAGGTCTTAAGATGTCTATCAAAGGACGGTACTTACACGATAGATATTAAAAGAGACCAGGCCTCCGCAAGAAAATGTTTTTCAACCGCCCTACGGGGAATCAATACGAGTGTGAGCGCCTCGACGGGGGACAGATAGCAATCAAAGGACTACCTACTAGCATACATGAAGTGGGTCGAAGAGGAGTCTGATGGGCCAGAATCCACGATTGAGAAGCTGGTGGCGGTTCCTTTGAAAGAAGAAGGACCAGCGAAGGTAGTCTTAATCAGGGCCCTGTTGCCCGAGGAAGAAAAGAGCGAGCTGTTGGGGTTCCTTAGGTAGAATGAAGGCGTCTTCGTGTGGTCCCACGACGACATGCCCGGGATAGGCCCCGCAGATGCCTACCATCGATTGAATGCAGACCCCAATTTTCCTCCGATTAGACAGAGGCCCCGAAGGTTCACGCTAGAGAAAAACAGGGTGATCAACAAGGAGGTAGAGATGCTACTGGAGAACGTCCTGATCATGGAATACATATACCCGTGTTGGGTCTCCAACTCGGTGGTAGTAAAGAAGAAAAACAGCAATAACCGCACTTGCATAGACTTCACTAACCTGAACAAGGCCTGCCTGAACGACAGCTTCCCCGTGCCGAAGATCGACCAAATGGTCGATGCGATGGCTGGTTTCGATAGGATGAGCTTCCTAGATGCCTACTTTGGATACAACCAGATCCCTCTATATGAGGAAGACCAGATCCACACAGAATTCATTACGGAACGAGGTCTGTACTGTTATAGACACATGCCTTTTGGCTAGAAGAATGCGGGGGCTACCTACCAGAGGCTCATGAACAAAATGTTCGCCGAGTAGCTAGGGAAGATGATGGAAGTCTACATCGATGACATGATCGTAAAGAGAAAAAAAGCTTCGAACCATCTGAGATATCTGGACGAATGTTTCCAAATTCTGAGGCAATACTAGATACATCTGAACCCCAAGAAATGCGCGTTTGGGGTGTCTTCTGGCCAGTTCCTGGGGCACGTCGTGAGCAGAAGGGGCATTGAGGCTAACCCGACCCACTTGTCCTCAATCGCAGATGTGCAAAGACCCTCAACCATTCAAGAGGTCCAGCGCCTAACTGGGAAGATAGCCGCTCTCAGCCGGTTTGTCTCTAAGATGTTTGACCGATGTAAGCCTTTCTTCTAGTGCATAAAGAAAAGCTCCACTGTCGTCTGGGGGAAGAGCAGGACAAGGTACTGACAGAGCTCAAGCTGTACTTAAGTCATCCGCCTATCCTGGCTTCCCCGGCAGAGGGGCAATGCCTATACACTTATTTGGCAGTGTCCAAACTAACGATCAGTGCCATACTGTTCGTCGAGGAAGACAGCAAGCAGAAGATGGTGTTTTACGCAAGCTGCATATTGCTGGACGCCGAAACACGATATAGTATGGTAGAGAAACTAGTCCTGGCTTTGGTCAACACTAAGAAAAGACTTAGGTAATACTTCGAGGCACACTCGGTTATGGTGTATACAGATTTTCCCATCCGGCAAATCTTGGCCAAACTGGACCTATTGGGACGACTAACCAAGTGAGCCATCGAGTTGGGGATATATGACATCGAGTATCGGCCTCGAGTGGCGAAGAAAGGGCAAGTCATGGCGGACTTCCTGGTGGAAATCCAATCTTTCGGCGAGTTGCATGACCCGCTTTAGACGTCTTCGCCTCACATCCCCTTAGCCTGGACCCTCTACACTAACGGATCCACAAATGCCTCAGGGTTAGGTATCAGAATAGTCCTGCAGACTCTAGCAGGACTCAGAGTAGAGAAAGCTTTGAGGCTCGGTTTCCAGGCAACGAACAATGAGGCAGAGTACGAGGTGCTGCTGCAAGGCCTTGAGCTGGCTCTACACTTCGGAGTAGAGAACATCACAGTAAAGACTGACTCGCAGCTGATCGTGGGTCAGGTCAGGGGAGACTTCGAAGTAAAAGAGCCAAGATTGCATATGTACTTCTCCAGGGTAATGGGGGCGAAAGCCCGCTTTAGCAGTTTTGATATCGGAAAAATACCTAAAGAGATGAACCAAAAGGTTGATGAATAAGCTAAAAACGCGTCAATCGGGGGAACGACTGAACATACGGAGATTCTGCTAGAGGGTGAAAGCACAAGAGACCCCTGCACGCCACGTGTTTGCAATTGACTCTGAAGATGAGGGCTGGATGAGACCCATCACCCAATATCTAGTGTCGGAAAACCTGCCCGCAGATCTCCAAAAAGTGAGGTCGATCAGACTGAAAGCTGCCTAGTACTCGATGGTGGCAGGCCTACTGTATAGGAGATCAATGATGGGACCAATGCTGAGGTCCGTAGGTCCCCTCAAGGCACAGAAGTTGATGGAGAAAATCCACGAGGGAGCGTGTGGCAACCACTTTAGCGGGCATAGTCTCGCCCACAAGGCCTTGACTGCCGGGTACTTCTGGCCATACATGATGACCAAGGCAGCCCAGTTTGTCAAGAAATGTGACAAGTGCCAGAGGTTCGCCCCCATGAAGCGCCAACCCGCAGAAGAACTCCATTCGAACATAACTCCTTGGCCCTTCGCTAAATGGGGACTGGACATCGTTGGAGAGCTCCCTAGAAGTCTAAGGGGAAAAAGGTATGTCCTGCTGGCCACTGATTATTTCACCAAATGGGTAGAAGTTGAAGCCTACGCGACCGTCAATAAGGCAAACACGATTAACTTCATTTAGAAAAACATAATCTGCTGATATAGGATCCTGAAAGAGATACACGTTGATCATGGCACGCAGTTCCAGAACGCTAAGCTAAAGGAGCTGTGTGAGTTGTATGATATAAGGCTCAGCTTCTCATCCATAAACTACCCTCAGGGGAACAGCCAAGCCGAGGCAATAAACAAGGCCATATTCAGCAATATAAAAAAGAACTTGTAGGGGGCTAAAGGAAGGTGGTTAGAAGAGCTACCGGCCGTCGTGTAGGCCCATCGAACCACAGAGCGGAGATCAACGGGAGGAACACTGTTCGCCATGGTCTATAAGTCAGAGGCTGTGATCCCGAATGAGATTGGCCTCCCAACCTTTCGCTCTGAAGTGGTAAGAGACGCCTCACTGAATGAGCAGCAACTAAGCCATAACACAGACCTCTTGGAAGAAACAAGGGACATGGCCCTGGTTCATCTGGCCTCGTATCACAAGCAGGCCAGGTCTTACTACGCGAAGAAGGTTAGCGCTCGTCGATTTAATGCCGGAGATTAGGTCTTGAGGGTAAGGACAGGAAAATCCTCGAAGCTAGACTCCAACTGGGTCGGGCCCAACGAGGTGATCAAGGCGCTTGATAAAGGTGTATATGTCCTGAAAGAACTCAAGACTGAGAAGAGCCTACCAAAGACGTGGAATGCCTAGCACTTGAAAAAGTATCACATGTGAGATGCATGTAAATGCTGTAAGACATATGTAAATACTTGTATTATTAAACAGCTTAATTTGAAAACAGGTCAGGAATTCTGCTCCACGGACTTATACTTTGGATCGCTATGAAAAAGGGTCTATCCCTAGTGCCAGACCCCACGAACTATTCGCACAAATAAAGAACGTACTATGGGAATCACATCGCGCAATAAAATGCTTGTTGATAGCCCGAGAAAACGTACGAAGAAGAATGAGCTGCGTAATAAAATGCTTGCTAGTAAACCTCGATAAAGATCGTACTATGAGAATCACATCACGCAATAAAATGCTTGCCGATGGCCCGAGAAAACGTACGAAAAGGATTGAGCTGCACAATAAAATGCTTGCCAGTGGACCTCAGTAAGGATCGTACTATGGGAATCACATCGCGCAATAAAATGCTTGCTGATGGCCCAAGAAAACGTACGAAGAGGAACGAGCTGTGCAATAAAATGATTGTCAGCAGACCTCGATAAATATCGTACTATGGGAATGATATCGCGCAATAAAATGCTTGCCGATGGTCTGAGAAAACGTACGAAGAGGAGTGAGCTGCACAATAAAATGCTTGCCAGCAGACCTCAGTAAAGATCGTACTATGGTAATTACATCGCGCAATAAAATGCTTGCCAATGGCCCGAGAAAACATACGAAGAGGATTGAGCTGGGCAAGAAAATGCTTGCCAGTGGACCTCAGTAAGGATCATACTATGGGAATCACATCGCGCAATAAAATGATTGCCGATGGCCCAATAAAATGTACGAAGAGGATTGAGCTGCGCAATAAAATGTTTGCCAGCGGACCTCATCAAAAATCATACCGCGGGGATCACGTCGCTTGTCGACGACCCGAGAAGACATAGGAAGGGCAACAGGCCGCACAAAAAAAGCTTGCCGCCGACCCTCAAGGAATACCTGCAAGATGGGGGAGAATTGAGCGATAAGACTCTCCCCAAAGAGCACCTAAGCTAAGCATGAGCTAAAAGTAAATAGGGCCAGGGTCTGTTAGTTGGGAATAGACTCTCCCAAGGGAGCACCTTAGCTACGCATAAGCCAAAGGTAAATGGGGCCAGGGTCTACCCATTGGAAATAGACCCTCTCCAGGGAGCACCTTAGCTACGCATAAGCCAAAGGTAAACGGAGCCAGAGTCTACCCGTTTGAAGTAGACCCTCCCCAGAGAGCGCTTTAGTTACGCATGGACTGAAAGTGAACAGAGCCAAGGCTTACCCATTGGAAGTAGGCCTAGACGAAACCAAGCACGAAGGCAGAAATTAAAACCAAATTCTGTTTATTATTGTTTGGATTACAGGATGCGTGGTCGATACGGACATGGACCCGGTGTCTCTATTTGTAAGAAGTAGGCCTTGGACGGACTCGAAAGGATACGTCGGAGTAGTAACGCCCTGTTCGCTCTCAGAGAAAGCTGAGCCAAGGCCTCTTCCTCTGCAGTGACGGGTCCAAACAGTTGTCGACCAATCCCTGGAGCTAGTTCCTGGGGCGTTCCTATTTAGGGTCAGAGAAGTCCAGCCATACGTGCAGAACATACTCTACTAAGATAAGTCATAACAGAAATTATACATCCTCAAAGCCAGGCAGGCCGAAACTCACATCCCGATCTCCGGAGCTAACCTCATCAGTCATAACATAGAGGGACTTCATTAATAACTCTGCATCATATATGATTGGGCCAGACCCAGAAGCCGGGTGAACCGCTGACAAGAGAATGACATCGTATATGATGTTCGACCCTGACCACGGATATAGGCACCAAAAAAAAAATAACACAGAGTAAGCGTGAGAAAAATATGCCATTTTATTATTTAAACAGGTGCTTGCAACAGGGGTCAGTTTTACACGGAGCGGTCAGTACTTTACAAATATACAAAAGAGCGAGAGGCCCTAATTACCTCCAGAGAGGGAAGCGATGCCGGTTTCGACCCTTGGACTAGCTTCGGTAGAGAACGGCATACCGGGGTCAGAATCATCACTGGACAAGATGACCGCACTTAACCCTCTGCTTGTCAAGGCGCCATCACTAGGCTGACCCCAGAGACCTCTGTGGCTTGCTCTGGTGGACCGGGGGCGAGGACAATCTCCCTAGCGATAGAAGCAGATATAGAAGGCCCATCTTTTTCTTTGTCGAGCATCTTCAACACATCAGTAGGGTATACGAAATTAATCCGTCCCCTAACTACTGCATATAGTACATGACGGAATAATGGTCCCTCTCGACACCTTTTGCTCATCAAACTGCTCTGGCGTTACCACCTCCACGTGGTCCTCGAATTCCCTGTTCTCCCAGCCAGACCTGTAGCTCTCCATAGAAAGAATATCCACCTGCCCCTGATACCTTGTCTTCAGCTTCTCCACATCTGCCAGCCTGTCTCTCAGCGCCGCTAGCCTCAACTCCGCTTGTCACAGCGATAATTCGATCAAAAGAGTGTTAATATCGACGAGATCTTCGCCACACTTGAGAGACAACTCGACATAAGCCTCCATTAGTATTTTGTGATCCAAGTAGAGATGTCGGATTACCTCGTTAGTCCAGTCGAGCCTGCACTGCAAGGAATGGCCTCAAGCTTGGCTTTTGCCTCAGCTTTCCTTGCTTCTTTAGCCTCATCGACAGCTCTGTCACGAGTAATGAAAGCGAGACCCATCTCCACCCCTGGGTTTTGCAGCTCATGCTCCTTGACCTTGAGCTTGGTCTGGGTCAGCCTAGCAGCCTTGGCTTGGGCCAGCTTGGTAGTCTCTACCTCGGCCAACTTGGTGACCAGCTCCTCACCTCTGGTCCTCTCGATGCTCAAAGCGTGGGCCACCGTGCTGCTGACCCTAGCCTCGTCCAGGCTCCAGTACAGGTCGAAGTCTGCTCTCAATGTAGCAAGGGCGACCTCACTCCGCTCGGCTGTCACAGCACGAGCGTTTAGCTGTCCGGTCAGCTCGTTGATGCGAGAGGAATAGAAGGACTGGACGGTGGCTAGCTGCAGAATATAAGAAAGGGAGTCAGTGTTCAGCAAAGTCGCCGAAAAATATGGAGATTATAGCCAGATAAGCCAAACCTGCGCAAGGCTACAGTTGGCGATGAGCTTTACGGTCTCTAGGGAAAGCGCCTGCAGCTCAAACTCCACGGCTGGACCCTCTCCCTGGGCATTATCCGCGTCCAGGAACGTGAATCCACCCCGCTGATCATGAGGACACCTTCACCCCCCATCGAGCGCACTCCAGTAGTTTCTCCCGACGCTCTCGAAGTGTCGAAAGTGGGGGCGGTGGAAACCAGGGCATTGCGAGGTGCATCTTCAGCAACAACTAGAAGTGGCGCACCCTCAGCAGAAGAAGCCACGACAATTGCTGCTACTTCGGCTACCACCACCCTCGGAGACCCACTAGGCCGTAATTTTTCGGTCTTGTCTTGACCGGCATCCTTAGACGGGCTACCTTGCACAGACCTCCTCCTCCTTATAAGGGTTAGGATAGCCCCGTCCGTCATCGTCACTGTCGGAAGAAGGGGCAGTTCTGCATCTCTTCCCCACCGGGCTTTCCTTCTCCTTGGGCGAATCAGGTTCACGATCCAGCTTTGTGGAGACCAGGGGAAGGGAGGATAGCCGAGACTTCAGCCTCGGAGCCCCTCTGTTGAGCTTAGTAATCTCCCCACGAGAGCGGGCAACACCAGACCTTGTGCCCGCCTTCAAACCAGAACAAGGGGCAGAGGAAGTCGGTGCAGAAGGCTCCCCGAGTAGGCTCGAAGGTGCCCCTTTGCCATACACTATCTTTATGGTTGGCGCCTCCCGAATCGTGAGCCCGCCCGCCTCAGAAAGAGGCACCACGGGCGTTTCACCCTCAGATGTGAACAGATCCTCCAGGTCATCATCTGAGCCCGTTCTTGGGGTGACAACTCCCTGCCCCCCGGTCTCATCCTCAGAGGACACCACCAAGCACTGACCAGCAGGGACCTTGGATCGGGCTCTGTATGCAATGATACTCCCCTTGGCTAGGGAAGGATCACCCGAAGAGTCTACGTCTGAACCTGTAAGAGCAAACAACATGATTAGAATGCAACCTTGACCTAGTCAACGGGACCCTAAGGCACTAAATGAACTCACCCCTAATCCGCTTGGGGACAGTGTTTTCCTCTTATCGGAGCTTGACGCACTCATCAGTCACGAGCTTCACCACCTCTTCAAGCTCGTGACTAGTCAGAGCCACCAGGTCATAGGGACCCGCCAGCTGGCTCGAGGCTGTAATCTAACGGCCCACCATGGCAATGTGACTCTGTTCATCCCGACGGAACTAGTTCAGAGCCGAGGCGTCAAGCTGACTCCGGAGGTGTTTGGTGATGACCCAAGTGTCCAATGGGAAGAGGAGATATGAGACCATCCTCGGTATCATGTTCATCTCCTGGGGATGCAGAACGGCCTGAATGTGTCAGCAATCCTCAGAGGACCAGAAGATGACGACCCCCTCCAGCTCCTTGAGCCGTCCTACCGACAACCGTGGCTCGAACCTGCTTTCCTCCATAAAGGCTACGCAAAGCAAAAGATCGTAAGTAAAAAATGACGAAGTGCACGCAGACCCAAAACTCACAACTCAGTACTCACTTTGCAGAAAAAATGGGAGAATTTGGAAACGCTCTCCATCACCTAGGGAGAGCACCATGCCCCTCCGACGGCGTACAGCCTAGAGTGGGAATCCTATTGCTTGTCCGACCTCGGCAAGCCCTAAAAAACATGACGCTCCAGGAGCGGCTGGAGGTAGAAAGTGGAGTAAGAGCTCTTTTTGGAATGAGGATGAGCTTGTAGGTGTAAAAGACCACCTCTAGGTCGATATGCACATTGAGAACAAATGACAGGGCAGAAAACCCCATCAGGATCGTGACCCCATTGGCGTTCAGCTACATCAGGTGAATCCCTGTAAGGCTGAAGAACTGGTGGACCAGGGGAGGAAGGAGAAACTGCAGCCATTTCAAGTGCCTCCTCCCCAGGATGATAGAACCTTCGGGGGCAGAGGGGTGAAGGTACCAGTCCCCCGGGCCCTTGACTCTTTCTAAAGTAACTCCGCCAGGGAAGCAAAACTGCCTCCTTAACGAGCCTAATTCAGAATCTACGACAGGGCGGAGTTTCTGACTCTGATTCGGGGCCATTGTTTTAGATGCGATCGAAGAAGACGAAAGGTTTTGGAAAAGGGGAGATACGGAAACCCTAAGATTTGAGAAAACTGGAATATTTAGGGATTTTGGTAAAGTAAGAAACGGGCACAAGCGCAGCTTTTATAGAGTGGGAGCCGAAGAGTTTTCCTTAGAGGAGAACAGTGCAAGGAAGACGGAAGCACTAGAATTTCAAAATTTTGAAAATTCGTGACACATGATAGCGTGCACCAGCGTCAATAATTGGAGAGAAATGACGGTGAGGGGCCACGTGTACCCCTCAAATTAGAGGACTGGAGACACAATTTCCCCACTTGATGGATGAAAATCCATCAAATAGGAAAATGGGGGCAGTTGTAGGGCCCATTCTTAGATCATGTACCACATGGACGATTAAGTGGTAGAACAAGTCACAAGGAGGGCACACCGTCCGACATGTATCCAGAGTAACCATTTAAAAGCCACGTGAGTCGCACGTGACACCGCATAGGCCCATGGGCTGTCTGAGGCCAGGGCCAAATCCATCCCAGACCCTGGATGGGTTCAGCCCAGTCCAATCCTTACCTCGACAGTTGGGGGTCAGGAGCCTCGAGCGTCTTCTGCTAGAAGACCACGGGAGGCAGCTCATTGCTTCAGACCCAGACAGGGCATTTAATGCAATCCTAAGTAGGTACACGCATTGGGCAAATTATCCTGATAGAATGGCGGTTTATCAAAGTCTCGCCCTCGACATGCTCAAGTCATAGGGGATGGCAGAAAGCAGACCACGACAATGCAAGGGAAATCATGGTAACCACGACCCGTGATTTCTGGAGTAAGTCATGATGAAAAAAGGTACTCGGTCCTGAGATTGAGAGCAAGAAAGCTCCTAGTTCCAGGATTATATATACAAGCCTTGTTTTCCCCTTTGGAAAAAGAAATATACGGATAGACATCTATAGAGAAAAACTTAATCTTTGCTACTCAGCTTCAGGGATAAATAATTAACTTAAGCATCGGAGAGTCTTTACAGGTGGCCACCCCCGCCTCTCCGACCCGACCTAAAGCTAAAAGCACTCTGGGGTAGCAAGGATACGTGGATAGTTGGTAGATACAACATCAGCAGTTCAGAGACACATGGACAGCTGGTAAGAATTGCACTAACACTTAGAATTTAGATAGGTCTATTGGGATCTTGGTTTCTTAGCTACATAATAGAATCTACCTAATCAGGTTCCTAGATATTCAAAAGTGACAATTTCGTGCTACAAATTTCCTAAGTTTTTGTCCAATTTTCTACTTGAATGTCTGGATGTCCCATACTGTCTTGAACTATTTTTGTTTTTCCTTTTTTTTTTTTTTTGTCTCGTTAATTTTAGTTTCTGAGTAGGGACAAATATCTTCTATCTCCTGGTAGCCCGTCTCAATTTTTGGAGTTATTGTATCAGTTTCATATCATGTTCAAGAATAACTAGCATTTAAAAATCAAATCTCTAATATGAGGAAGTCCTTTTAATTGTGTGCTCTCTAAAAAGATGGAGACGGTGATATTATATCCATTAGCTCTCTGTTAACGTTTTGTTATCTTCTAAATTAATTGTGATGTGGCAACAATATTTTATATGTTGTCGGAGAGAAAGGGAGGACTAAGGAGCATACAACCTGGGACACAGTTTCGTCTCAATTCTATTTACTGTGGCAGTAAAACGAGACACTGGAGCTATAGAATAAGTCGGGGTAACGTATTGACAAAATTTCAAAGCTTACAAGTCGAAGTGAAACTAACATTAGGATTCCGTTTGGAACCTCCATTTTGGAAGAAAAAAAAAATTATTGGAAAAATGCTAAGAAAAAATAAAGTGGGAAATATTTTCACTAAAATTTAATAGAAGTTATATTTTGAAACTTTTGATTCTACTAATTAATGTCTCAAAATTTTATATACTATAATATGATATCAAATTAAACTCTCGTTTTTCCTGAAAATTTCTTTTGTCATTTTTTGTTTGGTTCCAAATCAAAGATAATAAAATCGTTTAGAAATTTTTTTCTCTCTTCAAAAATTCAAGTTCTGAACGGAACTAGCATATTTAAACATTGTAAGTGAAAAATAACCCTAAAAAGATTCTCAATATAATTTGTTTATAATTATTGCTTAATTAAGCGATATCCACAACGAATCTACAAGAACATTTTTTCTTTCAAGAAAAATATATTTTATTATATTCAATAGTAATCTAATACCAAGATTAAATTGTAAAGAAATAACAATAGTAAACAATGGACCAAACTAATATTCTTTGTCTTTTTAATTTTTTTTTGAAATCTATTAATATTGTAACTTAAAAACAAGGAGAAAAAAAGTTGACACGAAATAGATACCGCAAGCAATTCTACAAGGAGAATAACCAGAGATATACTACAGAAGTCTCTTTAGTTCTTTTAAATAGCCATCTACAAGGTAAATTACCATTTTCAATTGAGACAAAAATGAATCGTCTACAAATATCAACCTTTGATTGCATAAGTTCTTTTATCTAGACCTTAGAAATTTCAAATCTAGAAAGAGAATAAGGCCCCAAAAAAAGTACAAAACAAATAAATCCACGTGGATTAAAATTCAAATTAGACAAAACCCGTGTGGATTTAGATATATGAGAACATCTATCTTTACACATGTAAAATGGTTACTAAAACTGAAAAGGAATAACATGTAAAATGGTTACTAAAACTGAAAAGGAAAAACAAAGAGAAAAATCCTACCTAAGAGAGATTAGATCTTGTTGATCTCCCTCTTTAATGTGGTAGAAATCGAAGAAAGCTCCACAAGAGCAAGAAATTGTCTTTATAAAGAAAAACTAATTTTTTTAGACTTTTATAATGAACTGCATAGTTTAATCACGGTAAAACTCTTATAGAGAAGAAATAAACAAGAGAAAAATCTGACCAGGCTTCAGGCTTTAGTTTGGGATTCAGAAGCTAAGAGTCCAAATAAAAATTTATTTAAACTAAAATCAAATATTGAAAAGAAAAAAAAGAACAAGAACAAGATAACTATGATATCTTGTTTTGTCGAGTATTAAAACTAGCATTAGAGAAAGCATATGATTGCTCATAACTATGTAATAATTTTTTTATAATTGAGAAAATGACATAGATAGAACTAGTCATAGTCCTTTAGGCTTTTTTTAGGGCTGTGTTGATATAGTGTCTTTTTTAGGACCCAAAATTAGGGATAGTGGAGTGACAAAAAAATGGGTTCCATGTATGCCTCTTGACCAAAAGTGAGGATTTGGTAGATGGACATTAAATGCTCATCTCTTTATCTCATTTCATTTTATCACAATTTCACTTCTCTCTCTCTTCTTCTTTCGCTTAAAAATAAAGCTTCGATTTCTATCTCAAAGGAACATGAATTTTTTTTTTCCTCTTTTTCATGATTTATCTCTCCACCTCAAAGTCTAATATTTTTAAGTCCTTTTTTCCTCTCTTCTCTCTCTCTCTTTTGTTATTGATAGTATCTCTCTCTCTCTCTCTCTCTCTTTCTCTCTCCAACTCTCTCTTCTCTCTTTTGTAACAGCCATTTTTGTATTTTATTAAAAAAAAAATACTCAATTAGAAAGAAGTTTGAAAAGTACCTAAATAAGAAAGGATAATATAACTAAGGTCAAAAGCTTGTTGATCCGAACTCAAGATTTTCTCGACATGGGTCATAATTTTTGTTATCTAAAAATTGAATAGCTCTTTTAAGTGCTTGTATTTCTGAAGCTGTGTTCAATAAGTGATTGACCTTGGGTCAAGTAATTTATGACTTAGTGTGAGATCAAACATGTGCATCACGTAGGGTGAAATTTCACTGTTCACCTAAACCCCATAAGTCTTAAACTCCACCTCTCTTATCACTTTGAACAGCCTTGGAAGTTCACTCCCATCATCGAATCTCATGAATTCAGCTTATTGGTCTCGTGTAATCTCGATCTAGTCCAGAAAATTGGTAATGATAAAGGGTTCCGAATCAGAAGACACCTTCTCATGAGGCTTATTCAAAAACATGCTCGTTTGTGCGCATAGAGCGAAATAAGAAGTACCATGGAAGAGGATGGTGGGAATCCCAAATCTCGCTGCAACGTTCGTGGCCCAAGGGAAGAACATATTGGCCACAAGACAATCGGGACGATGTCGGTCTAGGATTTGGTCAAGTTGAGGCCCGAGTTTGCCACAAGCTCGGAAGAACTTGTCCTATATGTCAGGGGTGTTGTGCAGCAGAAGCACAACTACTCCAAATGCTTATATTTAATACTAAGATAATATTAAATATAAACTACCAACTAGCAATTAAAATTAACAAAAGCAGAAAATGCACAGAAAATACTAAATACAAAAATAAAGGAGAACACAAAATTTAGAGAAGTTTGGCAAATTACCTATATCCTTAGGGTGTTGCTGACTACTTTACTAACTTCAAAAAGAAGAAATACAAAATCTGGACTATAATGCAAAAACTACTACGGCTAACAAAATTCTAATAGAGGAATGTTTAATGATTGGTGAAAATACTTCATTGTAATCAATTCCCTCCAATTGAGCGTAGCCTTTCGTTACCAATCTTGCCTTAAAGCAAACATTATTCTTATCAGGAAATCCTTCTTTCTTTGTATATACTTTTTGCACCCAATTGCCTTCTTATTCTTCAGTAGTTGAGCTAGCTCTCAAGTTTTATTCTTCCAAAGAGACTGCATTTCTTCCTTCATTGCTTTCTTTCACTGTTCATTTTTTGAACTTTTGAATGCATCTTTGTACGTGGAAGGAACATCATCATCTACAATGGGAAGTGCATAGGCCACCATATCAACAAATTGAGCATGTTTACGAATTTCACGTCTTAGCCTATTATGTGCAATTGATTCTTGCTACTGTTGAGGCTTTTGGGTTAGAACCTCTTCTTCATCTTTAGTATCCTCCTCTGCCAATGGAGTGTCACCACTATTTTTAACAATATTTACTGGGACTACTGTTGTCATTTTCTCAAAATCCACCTGCTGCCGACTAGGTTCCGCTTGCAACAGAATACTATTAGCCTTCCCTTGGTCTTCTATTACCTTCTTCAACATGGCAGACTCATCAAAAATAACATCCCTGCTAAATAAAATCTTCCTCGAACTTAAACACCAAAGTTGGTATCCTTTTATACCTGAGTTGATGCCCATAAATAATGCTTTCTTTGCTCTCGGATCCAACTTAGATTCTTTCACATGATAATAGGCAGTGGAACCAAAGACATGTAAAGAATCATAATCACTAGCAGGTTTTCCAGGCCATACCTCAAGAGGGGTTTTGCCTTCAATTATAGTTGATGGTAAACGATTAATGAGATGGCACGTATACGTAATTACCTCAGCCCAAAAATTTTTGCCCAACCTAGTATTGGATATCATACACCAAACCTTCTCTAACAAAGTTCGATTCATTCGTTTTGCCATCCTATTATGTTGTGGCATTTTTCTGATTGTAAAGTGACGCATAATACCTTCAGACTGGCAAATTCTCAAAAATGGATCACCCCTATATTCTCCATCGTTGTCTGATCGAAGTCGTTTAATCTTTCTATCCGTCTGAGTCTCAATCATCTTTTTCCATTTAAGGAAATCTTCAAGCACGTCATCCTTATTCGTCATTACATACACCCAAACTCTTTTGGAAAAGTCGTAGACAAAAGTAACAAAATAGTGCATACCTCCCAAAGAAGTTGTCTTGGTAGATCTCCACACATCTAAATGAACATAATCCAGAATACCCTCAGTATTGTGAATTGTTGTGCCGAACTTCACTCTTGTCTATTTTTCCAGAAGACAGTATTTACGAAAGTCCAACTTGCAGGGCTTCGCTCATTTCAGTAAGCCTTGCTTCACCAAACTAAAGAAAACTTTTTCCCCTGCATGTCCCAAATGCATATGCCATAACCTAATAATTTCTGACATTTATGCTAATATAGCTACAAAACAAAGTCTAAGGCGAACCTACTGCTCTGATACCACTTGTTGTGCAGCGGAAGCACACCTACTCCAAATGCTTAAATTTAATACTAAGACAATATTAAATATAAACTACCAACTAGCTATTAAAATTAAAAAAAGCAGAA
>JXTB01000431.1:353097-374811 GCA_002914805.1 Parasponia andersonii
CATATCGGCCACGAGACAAACCGGACGATGTCGTTCTAAGATCTGATCGAGCTGAGGACCGAGCTTCCCGCATGCTTTGAAGAACGTCTCCATCATTTCTGGGGTACCCGCCGCATGAGCGCTGTCGATCCCTTCAGGCAACCCGACCTCCGCCGCGGGAACTCTGATGTTGAATATGTCGATCTGGGCACTGTTTTCGATCTTTTTGGACAAAAATGGAGTGAAGTAAGAGGTGGTGAGAATGGTGACTTTGCAGCCTTTGGAAGCGAATAGCTTGGCCATGTCAATGGTTGGTATGAGATGGCCTTGAGCCATAAAGGGGAAGAAAATCACGTGAAGCTGATGATGACCTTGGCTACCCATGGCTGGTCTTTTGCTAGAGATTCGGAGGGTAGAGGCACTAAGCTTAATGAAGTGTCGTTATTGAGTTAATGTTTTGAGCTTAGCATCTCTGACGATATAAATATATATATAGTTGCCAATCGAATAGGTTTTCTTTACCTACCCTATTTTTTTTAGCAGTTGGATCACTACCCCTATTTTTTTTAGCAGTTGGATCATCGTGATTTAATATTTATAATGAAATGTATAAAAAAATATACATCATTAATGTTTTTTTATTTTTTTATTTTTTATAATAAAAAAATATATATATTAAATTTTTATTAGACAAATTGATACTTATGAGAAAAAAAAAATACCTACTTTAGTAGCCTATGTATATATCTATACATGCGGGATTGGATGTAGTACATCCATGGCCTATATATAAAATTGATTTATGGCTTGAGAAATGAGAATTGGTAAGCAAATTGTCTTTTTCTTTCCACCCCGTGATCAGCAAGCTAGAAGACCGGGAACAATGCTACTTAGCTGAATTAATTAATGCTATTTCAAAGTTGCATAAGAAAATGAGAATGAACTATCCAATCCGAAGTTCTCTTTTGTCAATCCAATTGGTATTTCTCAGTGAATTTGCTGACTTTTCTGCACAGTATTGTTTGAACAAATAACGCTAAAGCGAGTCAACAGGGCAGATTTGTGGAAACTATGAATTTTAAATTATGTCCACTTATATGGAAAGAACTTTTTCATTCTCGTAAAGATAACGTTTCTTTGTAACATAGCCTCTTGCGTCTGACCCAGTAGCAATAGCTCGTCTCGTGGCGAAGACTCTGTTATTAGCGCGAAAGTTTATCCCCTCTTTACTAATTTGTAATATAAAAAAAAACCTCTTACATCTGTTTTTTTTTTTTTTGATAAACAATCTCTTACGTCATACTATTAGTGGCGTATGCCTTTAATTCTTCAGCTTAAATGGTACAGTAGCTATACTTAGAATTGGGAAACATTGAGGACAGTAGCTATACTTTATATAGATGAGAATAGTCCTAATTGTGTGCTCTCTAAAAAGATGGAGACGGTGATATTATATCCATTAGCTCTCTGTTAACTTTTTGTTATCTTCTAAATTAATTGTGATGTGGCAACAATATTTTATTTGTTGTCGGAGAGAAAGGGAGGACTAAGGAGCATACAACCTGGGACACAGTTTCGTCTCAATTTTATTTACTGTGGCAGTAAAACGAGACACTTGAGCTATAGTATAAGTCGGGGTAACATATTGACAAAATTTCAAAGCTTACAAGTCGAAGTGAAACTAACATTAGGATTCCGTTTGGAACCTCCACTTTGGAAGGAAAAAAAATTATTGGAAAAATGCTAAGAAAAAAGAAAGTGGGAAATATTTTCTCTAAAATTTGATAGAAGTTATATTTTGAAACTTTGACTCTACTAATTAATGTCTCAAAATTTTATATAATATTATATCAAATTAAACTCTCATTTTCCTTGAAAATTTCTTTTGTCATTTTTTGTTTGGTTCCAAATCAAAAAAAAAAANTGCTTGATAGGATCTGGAATTCTTAGATAAGAACGAAGAAGTTGGAAAAAGAAAAGTAAAACATGGGTCCCACTTAATTAATTAATAAATTTTAAAATAAATGACCCGAATCTTGTTTAGGAAAGATTGTAATTGGGAAGAAGTAAAAGGGCATGGAAGGCGAGTAATTTTCTACGAAAAGGTAGGTTTTTGCTCTTTCAATGTTTCTCTCTTTTAAACTTACACATGTAACCTATTAGGCAATCGACTGTACCTAAGTTTAGATATGATGAGGCCCTGTTAATGTATTTGGGTCCCACTTCTATACGTTACACATGTTGTTAAACTTACACACGTTTCATTAATACTTTTTAAAAGTCTGGGTAAAAGGATTACAGGGTTTTTGTTTCAAAAAAACAAAACCGAGGCGCACACTTGAACTGCACATTAAAAAGTGCATTTCAAATGTCAGACAACATTTGAACATTTGAAAAAAAATAAATAAAGGTTAAGTACAATGAAACGTATCGTGCGGTTTAAAATTTTATATCAAGTCACATAAGAAAGAGTTAAATGCGACTTCCACCGCATAAGTTAGAGCGACTTATTCCGAAAGAGTTACATGCGACCTCCATCGCATAAATTAGTGCGACCTTTTCCGAAAGGGTTACATGCGACCTCCACCGCATAAGTTAGTGCGATCTCTTTCGAAAGAGTTACGTGCGACCTCCTTTGAACAAGTTAGATGCGATCAGAATGAAAAGGAGACTAGTCTACGCTTCGTAAAATGAGTAACCTACAAAGAAAGGGAAACGAAACTTTCTCTTTAAAGATCGACCAGTCAGCTTATTTAAGTGATTACCCAGTTATATTGTTACTCAAATTGTATTACCTGATTATACAGTTACCCATTCTTACAATTGGGAAACATTGAACTATTCTCATCTATATAAAAGGAGTTCAATGTTTCAGTAAAGAAGTTGAATTTTTGAGTAAAAAGGGGATCTGAGACTTTTTCTGATCTTGGGAGGTCGAGAAATTTTTGAGAGAACTTTAAAACTCTTCTTTCTACTTCTTCTTTCCGGACAATACATTGTAATTTAGTTCTTGTAATTCTCTAGGAAAATAGTGAAAAACAGTTAGATGAACCACTCATCTTTCTACGCTCATCTTTTTTGGAGCTGAACCACTATAAAACTCTTGTCTCTTTATTTGCTCTAGTTAATTACCCTTTTTCACACAAGCCACATCTTGCAAGTTTTTCTAAATTTATTGTTGACAAAACCTCCATCAACAATTGGCGGTAGAAGAAGGGTGTTCCGGTAGAAAATTTTATCCATTCCGTTTCTTTCAACAATGGCAAATACCAGAAACACTACTAGAGTCACTGGAACTAGTCAAAACTAACCCCAAAGTACTGCTGCTGCACAGGCAGATCCTGCTTAGGATCAGCCTACCATGACCGCATTAGAAAATCTTGTTCAGAGATAGGATCGCATGGAGGAGATACTGGTGAACCTTCAACAAATTACTAATCAGATCAATGACTCCCTACGACGACTTACTGAAGGATAGATGATGACCCCACTACAGCACGAACGTCCCAGAGAACGTCCTGCTCAAGGAATATAGATCCTAGAAACAAGGAAACTCGACCAGCCAAGAACCCAACAAGAGCGTTATGAAGATCGCATCTCCAAAGGAAAAAGGCAAGATCGCAAACTTGCCTCTCGAATTTGATACAAAGAGTTCAAGCACTAACCATGATCGTGGACAACCTTCTCGCAAGTCAACTGGTAATCAAGATCGCTTAAACAGCGAACAAAAATGTCAATCAAGAAACGTCTTCAAAAGAATCAGCAGAGAGTTGAGACAAAATCTTACAGACCTAAGACAACACTTAGAGCGGCGATGTAGTCATTAACAATCCGTATCGCATCATAATGACCAAAGCTGATCTCGTCGCACTATTTCACTGGATTCCTCTCGTAGATCGCGGAAGACTCTACTTGATCAACCTGCCATGCATCAAGATAATTATCAAAGGTCGCCCTTGTTGCCTATAAGAAATAATGCCCTCCTTTCGAACGTCGATGTTCACAATTTGAGGATCGCATTAGATGCACTTACTGGTTGGGACGATGAGCTCGCTGATGGGTATCGTCAATCGCCATTCAGTGAGGAAGTTCGAGCAGATGCCCTACTTATTGGATTCAGACTTCCTACTGTAAACACTTTTGATGGGACAACTGATCCACAGGACCATATGGACCACTTCAGCGACCTGACGGAACTCCATCGTGTCAATGATCATGCACGTTGCAGATGTTTTGCTGTAACTCTTTCAGGAGCAGCAAAGAAGTAGTTTCGAGGACTCAAGTCCGGCTCAATCTCATCCTAGCAACAACTTCAGACGGCGTTCTTGAGACAGTTCCAAGCTACAAAGAATTTTACTATTCTGCTTATTAGCTTGTCTGCAATTCGACAAGATCTAGAGAAAACTCTACAATTTATCTCAACCGATTCACCTCAGAGTTAGCAAAGGTCAACAACCCACCTGAAGGGGGAGTTTTAACTCTCATGATGGCTGGGGTGCGACTAGAAACTAAACTCTGGGAGGAATTACTTGAGCAAGAATATAGAACTCTCGAAGACTTCTACTGAAGAGTTGGTCAGCATCTGAGGGAAGAATCTTCGCACGAAAATCTTCAAAAGACAGAAAAAGGAGGAAAGAAAGATGCTACTAAGGACGCGATCAAGACCAAAAATTACGGTAATAAGAAAAACAAAAGGAATAATGAACAGTTGGCGGAGAATCAGCCCAGGACTAAAAAGCAGGAGATTTCGAGAGCCCTCATGAGGTTCAACAATCATACCGAATTAAATGCACCCATAGATTATATCTATGCGGTCACAAACCAGCAGGAGCAATACCATCAACCGAAACTAATGAAACGACACAGAGCAAAGCGTGACCCTAACAAGTTCTGCCGGTATCACAATGACATTGGACATGACACCAATAATTACTACACCTTGAAGGTTGAAATTGAAAGATTGATTAAAGAAGGGCGACTGCGGCAATACACCAGGTAGAATAATGAAAGGCAAGAAGAAAACCAACAGCGACTTCCAGAAATTCAACGCGAAGTACGAACTATCTTTAGAGGACCGCATGTTGGGGAAAATTCAAAAAGGGCTCAAGACAGGTATGCATGAGAAGCTCGACAACAGCCATTGATTAACGTCATGCACCTTGAGCAGTGACCATGAAAGCTTCTACAAGTACTGGATATAGACATTACCTTCACAAAACATGAAGCGAGGGAGGTCCATTATCCGCATAATGATGCATTGGTCATAAAGATTAATTGTGGAAGCACGCAGTTGTGGCGAGTATTGGTCGATAATGGGGAGTGTTGTTGACATCCTGTACTACGACGCCTTTAAGAAGATGGGGTTGAATGAAAGCGACTTGAAGCCTACCATCACTCCGCTTTATGGTTACATTGGTGATAGCCTGATACCTATGGGCATGATTGAATTAATGGTCAACGTTGGAACCTATCCTAGGGTTTCAACGATCATGATCCAATTTTTGGTGGTAAATTGCCCCTCCGCATTCAATGCTGTGCTGGCAAGACTGACGCTGAGGGAACTTCGGGCTGTCACTTCAATTTATCATCTCACTATGAAATTCCCGACCCAACACGGGGTAGGCAAGGTGCAAGGAAACCAATATGATGCGCGGACTTGTTATAACAATTCGTTGAAACTCATAGCAAACGATGCGACATCTCGCACAATGATGGTCCAGCTACCAAAAGAAACGTCAGTCGAAGCATCAGTTGGAACATCAGTCGAAGCATCAGTTGGAACGAAAATTAAAGCGCTAGTTGAACCGTCAGATAAAGTATCAATCGAAATGACTAGCAAAGATTTTGACCCTCGAGAAATAGATGAAGAGGTCAGAACTGGACCCATCAAAGATTTGGAGGATTTATCATTTGACATGTCCTCCAAGACTTTAAAGATTGGAAGAAGATTCAAGAATCGGTGCGAGCTTCATTGATCGCTTTTCTGGAATCTAACTTGGACGTCTTCGCATGGTAACATTCGGACATGGTAGGGATCAACTCGAATATCATATGCCACCATCTTAACATAGACCTGACAAAGAAGCCTGTACGACAAAAAAGGAAAGCTATGAATCCAGAGCGCTACGTCGCATTAAAAGAAGAAGTGGAGAAGTTGCTTGAAATTGGATTTATAAGGGAATCTTTTTACCCTGATTGGCTTGCTAACCCGGTTTTGGTAAAGAAACCCAATGAGAAGTGGAGAACGTGCATCGATTTCACCGATCTCAACAAAGCATGCCCGAAGGACAGCTTCTCCCTTCCGAGAATCAACCAGCTTGTAGATGCGACACCGGGGCATGAACTCTTAAGTTTCATGGACGTCTATTCTGGATACAA
Organism: Parasponia andersonii; assembly: GCA_002914805.1. Lineage (NCBI taxonomy): Eukaryota > Viridiplantae > Streptophyta > Magnoliopsida > Rosales > Cannabaceae > Trema > Trema andersonii. The sequence continues at coordinate 359,455 of JXTB01000431.1, forward strand.
TCAAATCCCTATGTACGAGCTAGATGAGGAGCATACCTCATTCATCACTGATCGAGGATTATACTGCTATAAGACGATGCCCTTCGGACTTATCAACACAGGAGCGACCTACCAGCGTCTTGTCAATATGATGTTTGCAAAACAAATTGGCAAGACGATGGAGGTATATGTCGATAGACATGTTAGTGAAGTCGGAGAAAGCCGAAGATCACATCAAACATCTTAATGAGATGTTCAAAATTCTCCGGAAATATCAAATGAAGCTGAATCCCCAGAAGTGTGCATTCGGGATAGGATCTAGGAAATTTCTGGGTTTCATGATCAATCAGCGAGGCGTTGAAGCTAACCCTTAGAAGATACAAGCGTTGATTGATATGCAATCTCCTCGTAAACCCAAGTATGTACAGAGCCTGGTAGGAAGAATGGCTGCACTGAGTCGGTTTGTATCCAGGTCGACTAATAAATGCCACTCGTTCTTTGAAGTATTGAAAGGATCAAAGAGGTACGAATGGACGAGAGAATGTGAGCAGGCATTCCAAGAGTTAAAAACACACTTGGGTTCTCCTCCACTCTTGTCGAAGCCAAACCCAGGAGAAGAATTATGCTTATATCTCGCTGTTTCTAAATATGCGACGAGGGCTGCATTAATTCGTGAGGAGGAAAACATACAGCTACCTGTTTATTATGTAAATAAAAGATTACTTGGTACCGAAACTAGATACCCAGAGATGGAGAAATTGGCACTAGCACTCATCGTCGCATCAAGGAAGCTTCGACCTTACTTTCATGCTCACTCCATCAAAGTTTTCACAAATTTCCCGTTGAAACAGGTTCTACATAATCCTAAGGCTTCAGGACGGCTACTAAAGTGGGCCGTTGAATTGAGTTAATTTGACATCAATTTTCAACCTCGCACTGCCGTAAATGGTCAGGCCCTCGCAGATTTTATTACAGAATTTACATATGATGTCGATCTTCCCACAAGAGTACTCGAAAAATCTGTTTCAAATATATCAAAGTTGTGAAAACTTTATGTTGATGGGTCATCAAACGAGAATGGAGCAGGTGCGGGCCTAGTTTTAATCTGTCTTAAAGGGCATAACATTCATTGTGCGCTTCACTTCAAATTCCCAGGGTCGAATAATGAGGCTGAATATGAAGCACTGATAGCTGGGCTAAAGCTTGCATAGGAAATGAAGGTCGAGATGATTGAAGTGTACAGCGACTCCCAACTGGTCGTTTGTCAGGTTAAGGGTGATTACCAAGCAAGAGGGGAGAGAATGATGGCCTATTTGTAGGAGGTACGACAATTGTTCTCGACATTCACTCTTATAACATTCAACTTCTTCCTCGTATTGAAAATACCCAGGCGGATGCACTTGCTAAGCTCGCTTCAACAAAAGATGCAGAGTTGTTGAAGGTTGTTCCTGTTGAATTTCTTGTATCACCCAGCATCAAAGTTGAACCCCAAGTAGCAATGCCAGTTGACGAAAAAATATCGTGGATGGATCCTATAATGCAATATTTACAAAATGGCGATCTTCTTGAAAATAAAGACGATGCAAAGTGACTTCGCATAAAGGCAGTCCGCTATATCATCCATGATGAGAAGCTTTATCGAAGAAGTTTTATCTCGCCAATATTATTATGTGTCAATGATGAAAAAACACACTAATTTATGAGGGAAATTCACGAAGGAATATGCGGAAATCATTCTGTGGGGTAAGCACTTGCAAACAAGATTCTTTGACAAGGGTATTTTTGGCCAACTATGAAGAAGGATACAATGAAATTTGCTTGGAGGTGTGATAAGTGTCAACGGTTTGTGACTATTCCTAGAATACCACATGCTCCTTTAACTATAATGACTAGTTTATGGCCATTTGCTGTTTGGGGAATTGATATCATCGGGATGCTTCCATTAGCAAGGGGTGGATTGAAGTATGCGGTGGTCACAGTCGATTATTTTACAAAATGGACGGAAGTTGAAGCCTTGAGCACCATTTCCGCAAGGAAGATGATAGATTTTGTTTACAAATCTATAATCTGTCGTTATGGTATACTGCATACTATAATTTCTGATAATGGGAAATAATTCGACTGCGATGAGTTCCGTAACTTCTGTAACAACTTGGGCATCAAGAAAAGTTTCTCTGCTGTTGTTCATCCACAAGCCAATGGGTAGGTCGAAGCAATAAACAAAATACTTAAATAGAATATAAAAACAAAGCTGGAGGAGCATAAAGGAGCTTGGCCAGAAGTACTTCCAGAAGTTTTATGGACTTATCGCACCACTCAACGAACCACTACTGAAGAAAGTCCATTCTCTTTAGCTTATGGATATGAAGCAATGATCCCAGTTGAAATTGGTGCGAGCTCTCTACGACGATCAATTTATGAGCAAGATCAGAATGATATATTAATGAGAATTGAGTTCGATTTTTTAGAAGAGAGGCGTGAACAATCTCAACTTCGAATCGCATCATATCAACAATGCACTACTCGATATTTTAACTCCAAAGTCAAAAGTAGACATTTTGAAGTTTGTGATCTCCTTCAAAGAGTTATACCTAATAATAAAGAGCGTGGTGCTAGTGTATTTGGATCTTTCTGGGAAGGACCTTATGTTATTGACGTCGTCATTCGATCTGGGACATACAAGCTAGCTCGTATCGGTGGACAAAAGATCGAACTTGCTTGGAATGTAGAATAACTTTGTCGTTATTATCAGTAAATCTTCATGTATACCTTTATGTATTCGCTATTCATCAATAAAGATGCCTATTTATTCGTCATTCATTGTTCGTCATTCGTCGATTGTCATTTGTTGGTCATCATTCATTGATCGTCATTCGTTGATCGTCATTCGTCGATCGTCATTCATTGATCATCATTCATCGATCGTTATTCGTGGGTCATCATTCATTGATCGTCATCATCAATAAGGGTGTCTCCTTATCGATCATTCGATTTGGTCCACCTTTTATAGTTTTATGGCAGTCTTTGAACACCATAAGACTCGGGGGGCAGTGGGATCAGAATATTATCTCCTACTTGCTTTCTAAGGGACTATACAAAATGTCCATTTAGGGGGGTCAGAATTTTAGATCGCCGAAATGTCTAAAATTCCTTAAAATCTTAGGAGTTTCTCCTCGCTTCATACCTTAACATGTCGTATTACACAATTTCCCTTCTCAAACAACAAAGTAACTAAGCAAAACGTTCATTGTTCGATGTGATATATTGCTATATCCTATTTTGCCATGGAACTTCTGTAAAATAGTATTGAGTTTGCATTACTCATACTTGCTGTTTTCTTAAGCAACCTAACCTATCCTAACACTTAAAACCCGTTTCAAGTATAATGGATTCAAATCGTAATAGCGTACCGATCAATCACCTAGTGATTGACTACTTGGTTAAATTAATTACCTTCTATATTACTACGTCGTGCTTGTGCTTTGATTGTTTTGCAGGAACAAATCTAACAAAAGCATTCATTTAAATTGCTCGCACCCGTATACAAGTGGAGAGAGAAAAGAGGACCAAGCCCACATTATTCTAAAAAACAAAAAAATACAAATACAAATGTATTTATGAAGTGCTCGCACTGCCATCTCCAGTTTTGGTGGTATCCTCCTTCCAACTCCGGACAAGCTCGACCATGTCCTCCCCAAGGATAGAAAAGTCGAAGTCTGGATGCTTGCAGAAGATATTAAAAATAATGGTTGACGAGGCGATATCACTGGCTTTATCTTCGAGCTCTTTGACTTCGGTAGCCTTGAACTCTTCAATAGCCTTGTGAACCGCCTCTGTTGTCACTTCCTTTATGCGATCCGGATGCTTGGAGATAGTTTTCTCGAGCTCTTTGACTTTCTCCTCGAGATTCTCCTTCTCGAGGATCTCCTTGGTCAGGCCTTTGAGCAGCTGTTGCCTCTCCAAGTCAAAGGCTTTTTTCTCTTCTTCCCGAGCCTTCTCCGAGTTCTCGAATGCATGGATTATCTCTTCGACTTTTTCGGCCTTTTCCAAACATTCAAGGACTGGGTCATGCATCATTGCAGAACCAAAGACAACATTGGCAGATCGTCGCTTCATCCTCTCCCAGCCCTCTTCAGAAGTGAAGCGATCAATGAATGCCGTGCTCATTCCAGCCTTCTCCGGTAATTGATTAAGGAGTGTGAAGAGATCCTCGTCCTTATCTGCCAGGTTTGGTTCTGAAGAGGTGGCAGTCTCCTTTGATGGTTCGGGATGGCTCATTGATTGAGGCTATGGAGAAGGCGAGCTTGTCGGGATGTCCTCAAAGGCAACTTTTCATTTTTTGGAAGTGTCGACCTTCTCTTTCCCTTTCGATGACAGAGTGCTCTCGGTTGTGTTGGATTTTACCATGGACCCGAGAGTGGAAGGTGGTGCTCACAGGCCACTACCAATAACCATCTCTGTACAGATATGTCAGCAAGCGAGGTAACATAATACAATAAAGATTAAGATGTATATATATATGATTACCTTCTTGCTGTGGATGAGCTAATGGTGATACTGTTTCTGGAGAAGATGGTTCCGAAGTTGAAGGGGTGGCAGGTGCTTTTCGTTTCCTAGGTTTGGAAGACAAGGCACTTTTATCTGTCTGCTTCCTCGGCTTCTTTTTCTTTGAGCTCAAAGGTCTGGACGAACGGATGGTGGGGGCAGGGAACGCGGCTCCCTTTGGAAGCAAACCACAAGCAAGTAAGTTCTTGAAAGTACCAAGTACCTTCCAATCAAATTCCTCAATTGGAAGGTCGTTGATTTTGTCTACCCTTGCGAGCTGTTCTGTGGAAATTCTGGGCCGTTCCTCGTTGTCTGCGATGACATATAAGTGCGATCAGGATAAATATGATAATACAGAAAAAGGCGATATGTTGAAAAGCTACCTACCAGGGTTCTGAAAGAAGTCATTATCCTCATAGTCAAAGTGGAAAAATGGATTTTTCCATTTTTCCATGTTATTGCGAACCCCATAGATTGTTTTTATTGCCTGGTTTAACCATTTGCTCGCATAAAAGAAGCCAAAATCTGACAGGTTTGATTTCACTTGGTAAAACCAAGCAAACTTTTCAGGAGTGGGGGTGTCTAAACCTAATTTGTGGTAAAGTATATACAAACCTACCATATATCTATATGTATTTGGAGTCAGTTGGAAAGGGACGACCCCATAATAATCAATGATTGATTTTATGTATGGATGGAGTGGGAGGTGGATATTGCATTTGAGAACTACTTCAGAAAATGAGGCAATTCCTCGTGGTGGTGTGTTTGGTTGATTGAATTCCATGGGAAGGCGAAGTGGGATGGCGATCTTATAGTCGCGCACGATTTTGCTGAGCTTGTTTGTTGTGTAACTCGTCCTTATATTGGTACATGATCAATTCCCTTCTACATACTGATAGCCCGTTGCAAAGGCAGGGGCATCCCTGATATACCGAGGCTACTGGTCCTGAGGGAGGTCGCCTATGCGAGGACTATTTTTCCTGACCCCGGTTATCTCTACCTCGGGTTCTGGCTCAAGGTAATCTTCAAGGTTTATAGAGCTAACACTGGAGTTCTCAGATTCTCCTGAGAATGCATTCCCTTCCCTAAAATCCTCACTATTAGGCATCTGAAAAGAAATACGGATGGGTTTAGTCCTATGCGAGCATCTAGGATCTTCGTTATATGCAAGCAAATTTTGGGGTTTCACCCTAGGATTGTATTAATAAGCAAGCTCATCGGATTTTTTCTAATCGGACTATGGATTCATAAAAAATTGCTCGAGCAGTTCGTCATAAATAAATAAATAGGGTTTCAGATCCTAAAAACTCTTTTACGGGTTTGTCTTTGTCCATTGTTTAGAAAAGAATCTATTCTACGAACTGGTAAAGGGGATCTAAAAATTTCCCATTCCAGTCCATCCGAATGTGAGATGGATTCTTATTCAGGTCATTTGGACTCAACAGTTTGTTTCAAATCCTAGAAATAAAAATTGAAAATAAGTTTTTTCGAGACAGACGAAGAACAATAGGAGAGAAGAAATATAGTAACCTTTCTTCGAAAACCGAGGGGTTGAAATATGGTTTTAAGGATTGTGGTAACTCTGTCGGAGAAGATACTGGAACTGTGCGAGCTGAAGAATGAAACGACACTGGAGAATACTGGGTTTTAGAAAGATGGAAGACGGTAGGGTTTATAATGAAGAAGCGGATTGATTTCCGATATTTATCGCTCAAGCATCGCTAAATCACAGCCGTAGATCAAGGTATTTAATTTTCAGATCTAAAGACTGAAATTTACGCGGGATTTGATTTTGCAAAATTTAACCAGTATCTTGTCAGAAATTTAAAACGATTTGATTTAAGACGACAGCTGGCATCATCGCTATCACTAAGTCTCCTCGAGTTTTGCTATTCTTCTTAGGAAAAGCGACACATGTTTTTATCTGTCAGAAAAAGGTACGCATGATCTTGAAAAAGGTGAGATTTGAGATCTGGCGACTCTTTGACTCTTCAAGGATTTCAAGCCTAGGTCATGACATCGCATTTTTTAAGCTCGCACTTACATTAGAAGGAAGCTCTATTTTTGTCCTGAAGAACTAATGGAGCTGGGGGGCAATTGTTGTGCGGTTTAAAATTCTATGTTAGGTTGCATGAGAAAGAGTTATATGCAACCTCCACCGCATAAGTTAGAGCGACCTCTTCCACAAGAGTTACATGCGACCTCTACCGCATAAGTTAGTGCGACCTCTTCCGAAAGAGTTACATGTGACCTCCACCGCATAAGTTAGTACGATTTCTTCTGAAAGAGTTACGTGCGACCTCCTCCGAACAAGTTAGATGCGACCAGAATGAAAAGGAGACTAGTCTACGCTTCGTCAAATGGGTAACCTACAAAGAAAGGGAAACGAAAGTTTCTCTTTAAAGATCGATCAGTCATCTCATTTAAGTGATTACCCAATTATATTGTTACTCAAATTATATTACCTGATTATACAGTTACGCATTCTCACAATTGGGAAACATTGAGCTATCCTCATCTATATAAAAGGAGTTCAATGTTTCAGTAAAGGAGTTGAATTTTTGAGTAAAAGGGGGATCTGGGACTTTTACTTATCTTGGGAGGCTGAGAAATGTTTGAGAGAAGTTTTAAAACTCTTCCTTCTTCTTCTTCTTTCCGGATAATACATTGTAATTTAGTTCTTGTAATTCTCTAGAAAAATAGTGAAAAACAGTAGACATAGGCTCATCTTTTTTGGGGCTGAACCACTATAGAACTCTTGTCTCTTTATTTACTCTAGTTAATTACCCCTTTTCACACAAGCCACATCTTGCAATTTTTTCTAAATTTATTGTTGACAAAACCTCCATCAATAAAATGCAAACTTGCAGGAATGAGATTACTATAAAGTGAATATAAAAATGAAATATAGGGAAATAGAACTTTTGAAAAGGTTTTTTTGATAGAAGGCTGTTTTTTTTTTTTTTTTTTGCAAAATACTCCTTTTGTATTATTGGATATGGTGTTAAGCATGGTCAAATATGACATGTTACGCATGTTCCAATATAATTGAGAAAGACTATTTTGCATGGAATTCAAAAGTATAAAACTTTTTTTTTTTCAATAAAAAATGGCTCTCAAAAGACTAGTTTTGCAAAGAAACCTAATATAAAACTAACCTGAAAACTCAATGCACTTGGAGGATTCAATGAAGGTTAATTCAACCACCTGTTTGAGATATGTCAATTGTTGCTAACAATGGAATCAATAAAAGTTTTGACACTGAGTCATGTTCTGAATTGTAATCTGTATATCATAAATACTAGAAATGAGTATGATTATTAATCAAGTTAAGTTTATGATCACATTACGAAGAACTTTATTAAAGGATGAATTATAGAACTTTGTAATTGTTAATATTACGTGATTTTCTTATAGAAAATTTGTCAAATAGAATATAAAATGGTATTAGTTGCAGAACATTGTTATAGGAGGAATTTTTATTGTTGGTATGTTGTGTTTAAAGTTTAGTGTATTGATGATGTGGATTATGAAATTGTACAAGAAATTTTTGTGCTTGATTTTGGTATTATAATTGAGTAATTTAACCATTTAAATACTGTCTAAAATTGGGCCGAGTTATTTGACTATTTTTTATCCAAAACTTAGTATATGATCAAGCTCAAAAATTTATAGTTAAATGTTTAACTCACTTAATGACAAAAGTGAAAATACAATATATTTTACAATTAAAATTTTTTAAAAAATAAATATTTAACTGTAACTTTTAAAACATAAATATCTACTTAAACTAAATTAAACAATTAGTGATTCACCTAATTTTTCTTAAAATTTACATACATTTGCAATCTCAAACGTTGTCCCATTTGTAATAAATGGGCACGTGTCCCTTAATACAAGTCTCAATAAGCCTTGTTGAAAGCAGTGTTACAAAAATAGGCCAACAAGTGCAACCCTAATAGGTCAGGGAGCAGGAGAAAGCTAGGCCAAGCCAAATTTAAGTACCAAGGCTCAGTTTGATCCTAAATCATAGGACAAATTAGGAAATACACGGTTCTATAAAAAAAGAGTTAGAAATATATGGTCCTTCTTATGAACTATTATTCTCATACGTCATTGTGGGGTCCGTTCCTAAATCATATACCACGTGGATGATTAAGTGGCAGAACAAGTCATAAGGGTGGGCGCACCATCCAACACTTGTCCAGAATCATCGATTAAAAGCTATAGGAGTCGCACGTGATATCGCATAAGCCCATGTGCCAGCTGAGGCCAGGGCCAAATCCATCCCGAACCCGTCCAAGGTCGAATTCATCTCAGACTTTGGACAGGTTCGGTCCAGTCTAATTCTTACCTCGACAGTTGGGGGTCGAGAGCCTTGAGGGTCTTCCGCGAGAAGGCCATGGGAGGCAGCTCACTGCTCCAGACCCGGATAGAGCATTTAATGCAATCCTAGGTAGGTAAGCGCATTGGGCAAATCATCCTAACAGAACAGCAGTTTGTCAAAGTCTCACCCCTAATAGGCTCGAGTCGTAAGGGACGACGAAAATCAGGCATGATGGAAAAAAAGTATTCGAATTGAGAGCAAGAAAGCTCCTAGCTCTCGGACTATATATAGAAGCCTTGTTTCCTCCCTAAAAAGAGAGATATACACAGAAAAATACTTACAAAAAGAACTTAGTCTTTACTGTTCAGCCTGAGGGATAAACCACTGACTTAAGCATCAGAGAGTCTTTGAAGATGGCCACCCCCACCTCTCGACCTGACCTGAAGCTAAAGGCACTCTGGGATAGCAAGGATACGCGGAAAGTTAGTGTATACGACGTCAGTAGTTCAGGGACACGTGAACAGCTAGTGAGAACAGCACCAACAGTTCAGCACCTTCTGTGGGAAACCGTTGAGCTCGAAAGAAAGAATAGGAGTTTCATTATTGCACTCTCCCCGAACAAAAGGCCATACAACATTGAATGACATCCTAAAGAATGACAACCAGAAACATGTCCTGATGCCAAAGGAAGCTCCTGAGAAGAACGACCAGGTTTGGAGCAAACGTTAGACCAAATGTTTGCCACCTTGGCAGAAGCAAACCGAAAGGCAGAGATGGCCCATGAGGCCGTTCTGAGTTTAAAAGACGAAGTCGCAGAAGTGCACAGAGATAACGCCTGCCTTGAAGAGCTGATGGCAAGTGAAGCCAGGAGCGGGAGAAGGGAGGACTTTGACAAAGAGGCCCAACAAGAGTCCGAGGTCCAACCACTGATAGAAGTCCTTACTCCATCTAGACCGCGGATGCAGGGGGAATGACAGAGCCAGACAAGGCCTCTCCGGGCTAGGGTAGCGTTGGACAAAAGACACTAGCAAAGCCCAATAGGTGCACTTCCCAATTGGAAACAAGAGATGATTGCAGAACTAAGTAAAAGGCTCGGAGCCTATCACAGCCAGACCCTCGACAACTTGGCAGAGCAGATCGTGCGAGGAATCAACCAGACCCTTGATTGGATCCAGTTGGAGCCCAAGCCAAAGGACTTTATAACCCCGACCTTCAGACCATTTGAGGGAAAGACTAAGTCCTACGATCACATATACCACTTTCAATAGAAGATGGCCTTGGAGACTAGGGACGAGGCTGTGACTTACAAAGTCTTCTCCACCACCCTGGCAGGACCAGCACTGCTGTGGTTCAGACAACTCCTGGAGAAGTCTATAAATAGGTTTGAAGACTTTTGCAAACTATTCTTAAAGCAGTACGCGGGTGCCTAGAGGCAGCGGAAAACTATACGAGACCTCGACCGGTTGGAGCAGTCTATGAGCGAGTCTCTAAGAGAATACATATCGTGCTTCCTAGAAGTAATGTCCTTGGTGCACAATGCTGACTCGGCCCAAGCCGTGAGCTCGTTCGTCGGGGGCCTGTAGCTTGGGTCGATGTTGTCAGACCATTTGCTTTTGAATTTGCCATTCGACATGGTAGATGTCTAGGCAAAGTCAGAAAGGGTATTTAGGGTGCTGGAAAGCCACCAGAAAATGCCTAAGGCCTCTGCAGTGATAACAACAGCACTGGCGCAAACCCCAGCCCCGCAAGGAGTGAAGAGGCTTGTATCAGCCCAGGGGCCATCTCCAAAGCAGGAGTCCCTAGCTCAAGGCGGTCAAGAGAGTGGTAAGAGGAGGAAGACGTTTAAGGATCCTCTGCCAAAATATGAGCTCAATACGCCGATCAATGTGATCTACCTCCAGAACAAGGGCAGGGGCATTTTCAAAGACCCGCCCAAGTCTGGTGTTCCTAAGCATATGAAAAAACATAAGCATGTACTACCAATTTCACAAAGATCATGGGTATGATACCATTAACTGCCGTAGCCTCTACGCACAGGTTATGATGGTGACCCAGGCTAGAAAGTTGAAGCAGTATACAAAGACGGGCAGAAACCAGTTGAAGGAGGACGCTGCCGGTCCCGAGAAAGGAAAGCAGACCTAAGCTTTCGGGTCGGGATAACAGAGTTTGAGGATAGTACCAACGATGATAGGCAGACCAGAGCTGACCCAGGGTCAGGAGGAGAAGGAAAGGTACCAAAAGAGGACCAAGGAAAGGGTGAAGCGTCTGAGAGGGATGTGCAATTCCGTGAACCATATGACGACAGGAGAAAGCTACACCTCAGCCGCCCCCATCGCCTTTACCCAGCAAGACCTGACCACGGTGCGCCTGCATCGCGACGACCCCTTAGTGATCAAGCTGCAGATTGACTCCGCGTTGGTCGAGAGCATGGGCCTAAATCGAAATGTGCTCAGGCCAACCTGTCAACCGCTGTTTGCCTTCAACAGTACTAGGGTCATCCCCTTGGGCATCGTGACTCTAAAGTTCTATGCTACGAAAAGTTTCCTGGACGTGGACTTCGTCGTCATCGACTACCAATCCTCCTTCAACGTCATCATGGGGAGAGGGTGGATCCACGCCATGCATGGGGTCACCTCTACCCTCCACCAGGTCTTGAGATGTCTATCAAAGGATAGTACTTACATGATAGATATTAAAGGAGACCAAGCCTCTACAAGGAAATATTTTTCAACCACCCTGAGCGGACTCGATACGAACACAAGTACCTTGAGAAGGGATATATAGCAATCAAAAGACTGTCTGCCAGCATACATGAAGCGGATCAAAGAGGAATCCGACAGGCTAGAATCCACGATTGAGGAGCTAGTGGCAGTCCTTTTGAAGGAGGCAGAGCTGCGAAAGGTGGTCTTAATCAGAGCCCTACTGCTCGAGGAAGAAAAGTGCAAACTATTGGGATTCCTTAGGTAGAATGAAGACATCTTCGCATGGTCCCATGACGACATGCCCAGAATAGAACCCGCACATGCCTGCCACCGATTGAATACAGACCCAAATTTCCCTCTTGTCAGACAAAAGCCCCGGAGCTTCACGCCAGAGAAAAACAGGGCAATCAATAAAGAGGTAGAGACGTTATCGGAGAACGGCCTGATCATAGAATATGTATACCTGTGTTGGGTCTCCAACCCGGTGGTGGTGAAGAAGAAAAATGGTGACGACCACACTTGCATAGACTTCACCAACCTGAACAAGGCCTACCTAAAGGATAGCTTCCCCCTGCCGAGGATCAACCAAATGGTTGATGCGATGATTGGTTTTGATAGGATGAGCTTCCTAGATGCCTACTCTGGATACAACTAGATCCCTCTATATGAAAAAGACTGGATTCACACGGTATTTATTACGGAGCGAGGTCTGTACTATTATAGGCACATACCTTTTGGCCTGAAGAACGCGGGGGCGACCTACTAGAGGCTCATGAACAAAATGTTCACTAGGCTGCTCGGGAAGACGATGGAAGTCTACATCAATGACATGGTCGTAAATAGTAAGGAGGCTTCGGACCATCTGGGACATCTAGATAGGTGTTTCCAAATCCTGAGGTTGTACCAGATACATTTGAACCCTAAGAAATGAGCATTTGAGGTGTCGACTAGCCAGTTCCTGGGGCACATCATAAGCAGAAGGGGCATTGAGGCCAACCTGACCCAGTTTTCCTCAATCATGGATGAGAAAAGATCCTCGACCATTTGGGAGGTCCAGCGCCTAACCGGGAAGATAGCTGCTCTTAGCCGATTTGTCTCCAAGATGTTCGACCGATGTAAGCCATTCTTCCAATGCATAAAGAAAAGCTCCACTGTCATCTGGGGGGATGAGCAGGACAAGGCACTAATAGAGCTTAAGCTATACTTAAGTCATCTGCCTATCCTGGATTCCTCAGCAGAAGGGCAGCACCTGTAAGCTTATTTAGCTATGTCTGAAGTAGCGATTAGTGTCGTGCTATTCGTCGAGGAAGATGGCAAGCAGAAGCCTGTGTTTTACACGAGTAACATGCTCTTGGACACCGAGACACAATATAGTATGGCAGAGAAACTGGTACTGGCTTTGGTCAATGCTAAGAAAAGACTCGGGCAATACTTCGAGGCACACCCAGTCATGGTGTATATGGATTTCCTCATTCGGTAAATCTTGGCCAAGCCGGACCTGTCAGGACGACTAACCAAATGGGCCATCGAGCTGGGGATATACGACATCGAGTATCGGCCTCGAGTAGCGAAGAAAGGGCAAGTCATGGCAGACTTTTTGGTGAAAATCCAATCCTTCGGTGAGCCGCTTGACCCACTTCAGATGTCTCTGCCTCACACCCCTTCAGCTTGGACCCTCTACACCAACGGATCTATGAACGCATTAGAGTCAGGTATCGGAATAGTCTTGCAGACCCTGGCAGGACTCAGGGTAGAGAAAGCTTTGAGGCTCGGTTTCCAGGCGATGAACAATGAGGCAGAGTACGAGGTGCTGCTGCAAGGCCTTGAGCTAGCTTTGCACTTCGGAGTAGAAAAGATCGCAGTAAAGATTGACTCGCAGCTGATTGTGGGTCTGGTCAGGGGAGACTTCGAAGTAAAAGAGCCAAGATCACACAGATACTTCTATAGAGTAATGGGGGCAAAATCACACTTTGGCAATTTCGATATCAGACAAATACCCAGGGAGATGAACCAAAAGGCCAATGAATTAGCTAAAAGTGCGTCGATTGGGGGAATGACTGAACACATAGAGATTCTGCTAGAGGGTGAAAATAAAAGAAGCTCCTTGGAGGCCCTCATGCGCCACGTGTTTGCAGCTGACTCCAAGGATGAGGGATGGATGAGACCCATCACCCAATACCTAGTGTCGGAGAACCTACTTGCAGACCCTTAAAAGTAAGGTCGATCAGACTAAAGGCTGGCCGATAGTCGATGGTGGTGGATCGACTGTATAGGAGTTCAACGATGGGACTAATGCTGAGGTGCATAGGTCCCATCGAGGCGCATAAGCTGATGGAGGAAATCCATAAAGGAGCGTGTGGCAACCACTCCGGCGGGCGTAGCCTCACCCACAAGGCCTTGACTACCGAGTACTTCTTGCAATACATGATGACCGAGGTAGACCATTTTGTCAAGAAATGTGACAAGTGCCAGAAGTTTGCCCCTTGAAGTGCCAACGTGCGGAGGAACTCCATTCGAAAATAACTCCTTCGCCCTTCCCTAATTGGGGTCTGGACATCGTCGGAGAACTCCCTAGAAGTCCAAAGGGAAAAAGGTATATCCTGCTGGCCACTGATTATTTCACCAAATGGGTAGAAGCCGAAGCCTATGTGACCGTCTACAAGGCAAATATGATTAAATTCATTTGGAAAAACATAATCTGCCAGTACAGAATCTTGAGAAAGATACACGCCGATCATGGCACGAAGTTCTAGAATGCAAAGCTAAAGGAGCTGTGTGAGTTGTAGGATATTAGGCTCAACTTCTCATCTGTAAACTACCCTCAAGGGAACAGCCAAGCAGAGGCAACGAACAAGGCCATATTCAGCAATATAAAAAAGAACTTGCAGGAGGCCAAAAGGGGGTGGTTAGAATAGCTACCAGTCGTCGTATGGGCCCATCGAACCATAGAGTGGAGGTCAATGGGAAGAACACCGTTCGCCATGGTCCACGGGTCAGAGGCTATGATCCCGGCCGAGATTGGCCTCCGGACCCTTCGCTCCGAAGTGGTAAGAGACGCCTCACTGAACGAGTAGCAGCTAAGCCACAACACAGACCTCCTGAAAGAAACAAGGGATATGGCCCCAGTCCACCTGGCCTCGTATCACCAGCAGACTAGGTCTTACTATGTGAAGAAGGTTAGCACTCCTCGATTTAACGTCGGAGACTGGGTCTTGAGCTGTGCAATAAAATGCTTGCCAGTACACCTCGATAAAGATCGTACTATAGGAATCATATCGCGCAATAAAATACTTGTCAATGGCCTGAGAAAATGTATGAAGAGGATTGAGCTGTGCAATAAAATGTTTGCTAGTAGACCTCGATAAAGATCATACTATAGGAATCACATCGCGCAATAAAATGTTTGCTGATGGCCCGAGAAAACGTACGAAGAGGATTGAGCTGCGCAATAAAATGCTTGCCAGTAGACCTCGATAAAGATCGTACTATAGGAATCACATCGCACAATAAAATGCTTACTGATGGTCCGAGAAAACGTACGAAGAGGATTGAGCTACACAATAAAATATTTGCCAGCATACCTCGATAAAGTTCGTACTATGGGAATCACATCGTGCAATAAAGTGCTTGCTGATGGCCCGAGAAAACGTATGAAAAAGATTGAGCTGTGCAATAAAATGCTTGTGTGATGACCAAGATTCTCACATACATAATAAGCCAATAATAAACATATTCATATTGCATAATAGACATATCAAGCAACTAGTATCACTTTCATGGTAAATTACTCATTCTGATTGTTAA
>JXTB01000432.1:1256-19798 GCA_002914805.1 Parasponia andersonii
ATTTACATTTTCCTAACAAAAAAGATCGGACTCATACATGTAGTTAAAATTGGAACTTTAATTTATTGCAAAAGATAATTTTACCCTTTAAACTCATAAAATATAGGTATAATTGTAAAAAAATATCCTGAAGTTTTGGTGTTCTATAATTTAAACTCTGAAATTTGGACTCTACAAATCAATACATTCAGATTAAGAATTTCTAAAAATTAATATCTTAGATAGATTTTTTGACTAATTTTTTTTAAAAAATAATATCTTCCATTAAAACTAGATTAATCCATATTATTCATCTTAATTTTGAGAATGTTATTGTATTTCATTAATTAAAATTATTTAAAAAGTCAAACCAGGATATTAATTTTAGAAATTTTTATTCTCATAATATTATTTTGCAGCATCTAAACCTTAAAGTTTAAATTGCAGAATACCTAAACTTCAGGGTATTTTTTTACAATTATTCCCAAAATATATATTAATACTAATAAATATTAAAACCAATTATTCTTATTTATCTTTTTTTTAAAAAAAATTTTAAGTGAAGATAACAAAAAAATTATCATTTTGTTCTTTTTTCAAGAGTTTAAATTATTCAAAATAATTAAAATAGAGAGAGAGAGAGAGAATGACAAAACTTAAAAAAAAATTATCATTTTTTCATTTTTTTTTTTTAAATTAAGTAAAAATAATAACTATTAATAGTATTACTCTCAATTACAAGGGCGATACAAGTAAAACTAACTCTAAAAATGAGCGACCTGCTCATAAGCCCAACAATAATAGGTTCAAAAAAATAACTCAACGTTTAAGGAAAAAGGTAACTGTTTTGTTTGTGCTAAGCCTACACATTACGCTACTAGATGTTATAAGAGAAACGAGTCAATGGATAAAAATCCTCCATTAGCAAAATTTATTGGATGTAAATAGATTTTAAAAGATTGTTGTATTTTTACATTATTCCAAAATCCATATTTGCCTATAAAAATATAAAAAAGGTATCTTATAAACGTATATGCCAAGGTTCAAACTCCATCCTCACCCCTTTCCCTGTTAATTGTAACCCCTAATTGAAGTAAATCAAAACAATAAATAAATAAATAAAAGTATATGCGGTTTTATACTTTTCCTAGTAGAATTATTTATTAATATTTATATATCACATACTATATAAATACTAAGGTAGGTACATAAGCAGGTCATCGTCCGTCTTTTTTTTTTTTTTTTCCATTTATACCATTAACTTTTTTACATTTTCCTTTTTGGATTTTAACAAAATCAAATAATTTATTTGTTTTAAAAGGGCATATATACTAGACACTTTCACCTTTTTTTTTTTTCCCTTTATATGTCCTAAATCTTAATATTAATTTCGTACTTTTATTTTACAAACTCTTTATCACATTCTTAGACTGACGTATGTCCATAAAGGTAATACATGTTTGTTCAAAATTTCGATAAAAAGAGTCTACTATTTAACCCGATAAGTCATTCCTTTTATTTTTTTAATCTTTTAGGAGAACAAAATCAATTTCCTTTCTTTAGTTTTGCATTCATCTTTATCGTTACCTGTAAATCTGAAAACTTTTGCTCGAGCCATACATAGTAAATGTATGAAGGATTCTGGCTTGGTTTGCTTCAATCTAAAAAGAATCCAAACAATAGAGGCCATCAAAGTCAAAATTTCGACTTTACGGACCAAATCGATGAAAACCCAATTGAAATACAAAATAAAAAATAAAGACTGGTGCTGAGATTTTACCGTGGATCCGCTGTGGTCGTAATAGAGTTTCGGGGAGCTTTTGATAATTTCTTCAATGGTGTCAAGAGGGGATGACGAGGCTTCTATTCTCATGGACCAGAAGAGAAACTGCACATTTATAAGAGAGGGAGAAAGAGTTTCAGTTTATGAGTATTAGCTTTTGGTTTTAATTTTTTCTTCAAGTGGACACAATCATGGTTAGAGAATCAATTTATATTATAAATCACTTTTAACAAATTTAAAAGGGTTATGAAGCAAACCCATTCTACAATTGGACAGTATATATTCCATAATAAAATTCGAAAGACTAACTTTTTTGGTGCTTAGTGATTTCTATTTATTTCTATTTGCCTTGTAGTGGAGCAATGTGGACGAAGTAATTTAATTCAAGTCATCTATTTTTTCTAAAATTTCATTGACAAAGTACCTCATTTTAGATCAATTTTTTGCTTCGAGCCACTCCTCTATGTTAAAAACCATAATACAACGGTTTTCCTTTCCAATTAAATCATATTTTCATTTGTAACATATGTGGGGCCCATTATAATTTCTTTTTTGTTTTTTTTTTTTTAAGGAATGAAAAAAAAAAAGGCGCGTGGGATAACATTTTTGTAATTTACTTCAGAAATAGCTTGTCAAATTTCTGCGGTTGTTTTTGCAGTCAGAATACACGAGACACTCATGAGCGTCTAATTTAGTGTATTTGATCATTTTTTTTTAAAAAAAAAAACAAAACAAAGTCATTCTCTCTGTCTATTACAGGACAGTGACTGGGTTCACAGTGGTGTGCAATGGTTCAAGTCCGTTTATGAAAGGCGATGACTTTTAAGTTGCATACAACGTTCAAAAGTAGAGAAATGTTAAATGTGTTTTATTTTTCATTATCTTTTATATTCTCTGTTTTATTGTTTCACATGTAAATTTTATTATTTAGTTTAATATTTTAATAATATAATAAATAATAGTAGAATTTACGTATATAACAATAAGATTAAAAGAGTACCAAAAAAAAAAAAATTTCTAAAATTACTCTAAAAAATAAGCTCCTGATGCTAGAGTTTAATGGCAGAACGGTCCTTTCACTACATCATTTGTGACGATTTGGCCTCTATGCTTATAATTTTTTCAATTAAGTTCCTTTACTTACCAGATGCTAGCAATTAGGTCCAAACTGAAGATAGATGTTAAATAATAACAAAACTAGGCACGTGTTTTGCATAATATGCTAATTATTATGTACTTTTGCAATTGGAAATTAATATTTAAGCAGTTTCTTTTTCTCCTTTTGAGATGGATTTTTTTTTTCTTTCTTGAGAATGGAGATTTGAACTCATGATCTTCTATACTGGGAGGAGATATGGTTGACCAGACTTAGAGTTTTCAAGATCTATTCGTTAGGCAAAAAAAATTGTTGGAACAGTAAAAATATTAATAAGAGATACATTACTTAGTATGTTAAGTTTTGCCTTATGAATAGAGATTTCTTTATTTTATTCTTTTGGAGAATTTATACAGTAGAATCTCTATAAATTAATAATATTAGGACTAAAAAAAATTATTATTTTATAGAAATTATTATTTTATCGATAAATAAATATTTATTAATGAAAAAAACAGTATGAATTTAATACTTATTTTTTTTTCCTAATATATATGTACGACTTATAATAATAAATATTAGATACAATCAAAGTTAAATCAAAGTTAACGTGTACATGCAAATAAGTCTGAAAGTTAATATATATATACATAAAAGTTATTATATATATTGTTTGCACATAAATAAAATTCTAAAAGTTTATTTTGAGAGTATATAAAAAATTTAAAAAGTAAATGTACATACGATAAAAGTAGCTTTAAAATTTAATAGCATTTCAAGATATTTCATGAAAATAAATAGTGATTAGTTTATTTCTAGAATCCAAATCATTATAAATAGTCTCCAATCCATATCCCGAATGTGTAGTATGCAATGCCAAAAGTATATTTTGAGTTTGAGTTCAATTTAATGATAAATAATAAGTAAACAACTTAGATGTATTTTGAAAGGAACAGAATTGAGAAAATAAAGGTTATTTAGAAAAAAAAAATCATTAATACTGTGAATATTTATGTCTTATATCTTTTATATATTAAATCAATTATTAATTTATATATTTGATGGGCTCTAAAGAAATTACAAAAAAAATATTATTATATTATGCATTTAGCAAGAATATTAATTTAGTACATTAACTTGAGTTTTGGAAGATTTTATTATTTAAATGAAATTATTAATTTATTGAACATTTATTTATCAAAATTTTACTATATTTGTAACGTGGTGTAATATGGAAAGAGAACTTGGAAAAGGGGGAAAAAAAAAAAAAGCATTAACTATCAAAGGCTGTTGCTAATAACACATGGAGATATACCTCGTCAACTCAAACAATAGGTGCAAATATAAATATTATTTTCTCTTATAAGTACTGAATTACAATCATATGTTCTTCTAGAATTTTTTATGTGAGAACAATCAGTTACAGCAAATGCCAAGCCTTATGATAATTTTAACATGTTTTTCTTTCTTTTTTTTTTTTTTTCAGAAAAGGGCATTAAAAAAAAATAAAAAGAAAAAAAAAGTGTACAAAGAACACATGGAAATATGTACGATCACCATAGACATAGTACTCAATAAATTTTCTAAAGATATAAAAAATTGCTTAATTAGTTATCAATACCACTTGAAATCATATATACGATCACCATAGACATAGTACTCAATAAATTTTCTAAAGATATAAAAAATTGCTTAATTAGTTATCAATACCACTTGAAATCATATAGAACCCCTCAATTTATTCTCTGTCCTTTAATTTTTTATTGGAAGGTAATAAAAGTAGCTGTATCAAGGAGGGTACAAATACTTTTATTAGGGATAATTTGTAGCAAAAGTCTCAAATTTTTACCTTCTTTTAACATTTAGGTCTCCAGCCTTTATTTTGTGGCATTTAAATCCCCAACTTCTTAATTCACTCGCAAATTGTTAATTACTCCCTCACTTCCGTTTGTCTTCCATGTTAAATGACCATGTTTTATGCACGTGACCCATCTAGGAAGGGTATTCAAGGGAAAATGGCACCTTATATCAGTTCCTCACCTGCATTCCCTCCAATTTTAGTTCCAAAGCCTTTCTTCTTCTCTTAGTTTCCATAAAAATGATGGGTAAATTATACTTTTGTGGCAAATCCAGCCAAATACATACTAGTTGGACTGATCTTAACCCAAGACCACCATAAATTGGGTAGTTTATTATTCTTAAGCCTTAGAACCACCATTGTTTCATTCCTAAAAGATGCCAAAAGCTAAAAACAATTATTAAAAGCAAATAAAAAAATTCATAAATAAACACACCAAAAAAAGTTAAATATTTGGAATAATAATTGAGAAGGGACAAAAGAATTAGAAAAGACAAATCCATACTTTTATGATACATAAAACGGTATATAAATTGAACGAAAACAATATAAAATCAAAACCAAACTTATATGAACGAAAAGAAAAGAAAAAAAAAACTAAAATAAACTTACCAGCAAATTTTAGTACTTCCCTTTTCTAATTCACCAAATCTAACGAAGAGGTGAGACGATAAGTTCTAGCTAGAGAGGAAACGAACCCAAGATTTTGGGTCTTCAATTTTTTTTCCCTTTTTTTCGGTCTCTGAAGTAATTAAGCTCCTGGAAGAAGAGAATTTTTTTCCCTTGAATACCCCTCCTAGATGTGGTCACGTGTACAAAATATAGTCATTTAACGTGGAAGACAAACAGAAGCGAGGGAGGGAATTACAGGGGCGAATGAATTGGGAGGTTAGGGATTTAAATGCAACAAAATAAAGGTTGAGGACCTAAAGGTTAGGGACTTGTGTTGTCAATTATCCCTTTTGTTAGCGTAAGTAAACAACTTAACAGAGTCTAAATATGTTGCTATCATTAAAAATAGTTTTATGCTACTATAATACAAAATATTTTTTAATATAATATATTTTTGTTATATTTTTGATGAATACATATCACGTTTAACTAACATATTATTAGATAAATATGACTATATTAGCTAAATTATGAACCATATATATCTTGTCAATAAGCCTACATCCAACCCCACACAATTTATCAATAGATTTATATACCATACACAAAAATATAATATGTAATATTTACCATATAAGATGCAATTGCAAAACTAAAAAATAAAAGCACACGTGGCATGTGCACGTGCCATTCCTCACTATCATATATATATATATGGTTGCCAATCCAATAGGTATTTTTTTTTTACCTATGGTATGTATTTTTTTTTAGCCGTTGGATCACCATCTAATGGTTAGATGATAATCTAATGACTATAATAAAATGCATGAAAAAACGTACATCATTAATTCTCTTTCTCTCTCTTACTTTTTATAATAAAAAAATATACATGCTAAATTTTCATTGACAAAATTGATACTCGTGCATAGATAAAAAAAAAAAAATATTAGTACCCTATATATATATATATATATATATATATATATATTAAGTACATCGATGATGTCCCGCTCGAAAAAAAGGATTGGTCCCCCATTTCAAATATAAGCCATTGATATATTGTAAAATATGATCCGATGGTACGGATTAGTCAGGACTCTGAAAACGGTTTTTACTTTTAGACAGAGTAGGTAGTAGGGGTATCAATGTATTATCGGCTAGAAATCGGTTGTAAAAGATGAATTTGAAAAAGAGAAATCATATAAATCAAATGACGTGGAGAGTCCGCATTACCTGCTTTTAATTACTCTTTTATTAAAAAAAAGATAATAATAGATTTTCCTTTCCTGATTATTGAAGAAGGATGGCCCACACTAGAGGTCTGGACGACCGAGACAATATTGCTAGGACTTTTGATTCTTGAAAGTCTATCATTCAGCCTGTATTATCGTTTGCCAAAACAATCAAAAACTCATAACCATGGCCAGCACCATCAAATACTTGTACCCACACGTGGCTAGATCGGTCAAAGAACCATACGCTGTTAGAAATAAATCTTTTTTATAACCTATTGGGTCATAATTTAGTTGTTTGGACGTATGTTGTGAGTTTGACTTATTTTGGTGTGTGTGTCTAATATCCTATAGTTTAACATCCAAGTTTCTAGAGTATTCTTATATTTGCTAGATTACTCTTGTGTTTTGTATAATTAATTAGGTGGTGGAAGTTACATGGAGTATCTAGAATCATCTTTAGAATAATATAAATAGAGTAATCTTCCCCCCCATTTTGTATCAAGCAAAAGAGAAACAATTCAAGTAATAATACAAGTTCTTCTCTACCACCAAAATTCTCTCTAGTTTCTTTCTTAGCATTTTCTACCATTTCTAGCCTTAAAAACCTCTTATTTCCAACAAAGTGGTATCAGAGCAAAGTTGTGAGTTCTCTTGAAATTCTAAGTATGTTCTGTAGTTGCAGTTTTGACTGATCTTCCACAACAGAAAAGAATTCTTGAGATTGAGAGTATTATCCATTTATACCAAACATACTACTATTATATATCAAATCGAAGAGCTCGACGAGACAAACACGCTGCCGTAAGAATCAGTCCAATCGGAGTCCGAACGAGTCGTCAGAAATTTGCTACTACAAACTAAGTCTACTCACTGAGTTGAGCCGAGTCAGAGCCGTTGACTAAGCCATCAGAGCCGTTTGACTCTGCCGTTGACCAGCCTATTGATCGGCGTTAACCGTTGACTGAATGTTGACTTTGACCAAGTCGATATACAAGTCAATCTTAAGGGTTTTCGACGTTCTGGATCTATCTGTGTAGTCGAAATTTTCAAAAGATCACTCTTTTAAGAGTTATGGCTACTGACAATTTAGCATCTCTTTAAGTTCCACCACTTCAAAGCAGCAACTTTGATAATTAGACTATCAAAATGAAAGTACTCCTTGGAGCACATGATATTTGGGAAGTAGTAGAGAAAGGCTACGAAGAGCTAAGAGATGAGGCAACACTATCTTCAACACAGAAGGATAATTTAAAAGATTCAAGAAAGAGAGACAAAAAAGCTCTCTTCCTCATCTACCAGGCCTTTGATGACGATGGGTTTGAGAAAATCTCAAGTATAACCTCTGCTCAGGAAGCATGGGAGAAACTTCAAATTTCATACAAGGGAGAAGAAAAAGTCAAGAAGGTTCGCCTTCAAACTCTAAGAGGAGAGTTTGATTTATTACATATGACAGAGATTGAGTCTATTTCTGACTACTTTTCTAGAGTTCTAACTATTTCCAATCAAATGAAGAGAAATGGTAAGAAACTAGAAAATTTTATGATCATAGAAAAGATTCTTCGATTGTTAGATCTAAAATTCAAGAATATTGTTACTGTCATTGAAGAAACCCAAGACTTAAGAGCCATGACGATAGAACAACTCTTGGGTTCCTTGCAAGCCCACAAAGAAAAGAAAAAGAAGATGCAAAATTTTAATGAGCAGCTCCTTAAGACTCAACTCCACGAGAAAGAAGAAGATTCTGGCAATGAAAGAGGATGTGGAAGAGGCCGTGGCCAAGGAAGAGGTCGTAGATGTGGAAGAGGAGGAAGAAGATGCTTCAACAATAATTATGAAAATAAAGATAGACGAAAAAGTTTGACAAGAGGTAGTGGAAGAGGTAACCCACGGCATTGCCATGACAAGTCCCAAATCAAGTGTGACAACTATCAGAGATATGATCATTATGCTTCCGAATGTAGAGCTCCAAAGAAGGTGCAAGAAAGAGCCAACTATGCTGAAGATAAAAGACAAGAGGAAGATGTGTTGTTGTTAGTATGCAAGGAGACTAATGATTACCAAGAAAATATATGGTATCTTGACAGCGGAGTAAGCAATTATAGGTGTAGAAGAAGAGATATGTTCGTAGAGCTTAACGAGTCGGTGACTGGGAATGTTTCATTTGGAGATGATTCCAAGGCAGCAGTAAAGAGCAAAGGTAAAATTCTCATATGCTTGAGAAATAGAGAATATCAGTTTATTCCAAACGTTTACTACGTGCCTAACATAAAGAGTAATATCTTGAGTCTTGGCCAACTCTTAGAGAAAGGCTATGATATTCACATGAAAGAAAATAGTCTTTCTTTAAAAGACAATAGAAACAAGTTAATCACTAAAATGCCAATGACAAGAAATAGAATGTTCTTGTTACACATTCAAAATGATGTAGCAAAATGTCTAAAGGCTTGCTATAAAAATTCATAATGGCTTTGACACTTAAGATTTGGACATCTCAATTTTGGCAGTCTAAAATTACTAGCAAAGAAGGAGATAGTTCGAGGTCTACCCTATATCAGTCAACCTGACCAATTATGTGAAGGATGCTTATTGGGAAAGCAATTCAGAAAAACTTTCCAAGAGAATCAAGTTCCTGAGCCCATAAACCGCTTGAGCTCATACATATCGATGTGTGTGGTCTAATAAGACCAAGCTCTCTTGGTAAGAGTAACTACTTTCTCCTCTTTATCGATGATTTTTCAAGAAAGACCTGGGTATATTTCTTGAAGGAGAAATCAGAACTGTTCGAAAAATTCAAGAAGTTCAAGGCACTTGTTGAAAAGAAAAGTGGTCGAAGTATCAAGGCAATGAGATCTGATTAAGCAGGAGAATTCACATCTCACGAGTTTCAGAAGTATTATGAAGACAACGGCATCCGCCGTCCTTTAACAGTACCAAGATCTCCCCAACAGAATGGTGTCATAGAAAGGAAGAATAGAACAATCTTAAACACTGTCAGAAGCATGCTCAAGAGCAAAGGAATGCCAAAGGAGTTTTAGGCTGAAGCTGTAATTTGTGCAGTTTTCCTATCAAATCGTTCTCCAACAAGAAGCGTATAGGGAAAAATGCCACAAGAAGCTTGGAGCAAAAGAAAGCCTGGAATCTCTCACCTAAAAGTGTTTAGAATCATAGCTTATGCTCACGTGCTTGATGAAAAGAGAACTAAGCTCGATGATAAAAGTGAAAAGTTTATCTTCATCGGCTACGACTCTAACTCAAAAGGCTACAAGCTCTATAATCCAAGTAATGGTAAGACTATTATTAGTCGCAATATGGAGTTTCACGAAGAAAGTACCTGGGAATGGCATACAAGAGGAAAATTATGACTTCCTACCATACATTGAAGAAGAAAGCGAGCAACAAAGAATGGAGCAAGTAAGAAAAGAAATACAAGAGCCTGTCACCCCACCTACTTCACCAATGGCAAGCACTCATCAAGAAACAATACCAGGATCGTCTTCAAGCAGCAGTTCAAGTGAAAGGATACCAAGATTAAGGAGTTTACAAGAGATATATGAGGTGACTGAGAATCAAAATGACCTGAATCTCTTTTGCCTCCTTACTGATTGTGAACTATTAAGGTTTGATGAAGCTATACAAAGTAAAGAATGGCGAGATGCGATGGATGAAGAAATAAAAGCGATCACAAAGAATGATACACGGGAGCTTGCTACACTTCCAAAATAGCACAAAGCAATCGGCGTGAAATGAGTTTACAAGGCTAAAAAGAATGCTAAAGGAGAAGTGGAGAGATATAAGGCAAGATTGGTCGTGAAGGGATACAATCAAAGACCTAGCATAGACTATGATGAGGTATTTGCTCCTGTCGCCCATCTAGAAATGGTACGATTGATTATCTCATTGGCTACTCAAAATAAATGAAAAATTCATCAAATAGATGTCAAGTCTACTTTTTTAAATGGAGTCCTTGAAGAGGAAGTCTATATAAAGCAACCATCTGGGTATGAGATTAAGGGACAAGAAGATAAGGTCCTAAAGTTGAAGAAGACCCTTTATGGGTTAAAACCAACATCAAGAGCATAGAATAGCCGCATCGACAAGTACTTTCAAGATAACAACTTCATTAAATGTCCTTATAAGCATGCGTTGTACATCAAAGTAAAAGATGGAGATATCTTGATCGTGTGCCCCTATGTCGATGATCTGATCTTCATGGGGAGTAATCCATCCATATTCAAAGAGTTTAAGAAAGTAATGACAAAGGAGTTCGAGATGACTGACATCGGACTCATGTGTTACTATCTTGGCATAGAACTGAAGCAAGAAGAAGATGAAATTTTCATTTCACAAGAAGGCTATACTAAGGAGATCATCAAGAAGTTCAAGATGAATGATTGCAAGGCTATCAATACACCGATCGAATGTGGAGTCAAGCTATCAAAGCATGAAGAAGGAGAAAAAGTGGATCCAATACTCTACAAGAGCTTAGTTGGAACTTTGCGCTACCTGACTTACACAAGACCTTACATTCTCTATGTTGTGGGCCTGGTCAGTCGTTACATGGAATTTCCAACAATCACTCACTTGAAAGTCGTTAAAAGAATCCTTCGATATATTAAAGGTACAACTAACTTTGGCTTACAATATTCATTATCGAATAACTTTAATCTCGTGAGTTATAGTGACAGTGATTGGAGTGGAGACTTAGATGATCGAAAGAGTACAAGTGGTTTAATATTCTTCATGAGAGACACTACTTGCACATGGATGTCTAAGAAGTAACCAAACGTCACACTTTCAAGTTATGAAGCAGAGTATGTTGCAGCTACATCATGTGTTTGTCATGCGATTTGGCTAAGAAATTTGTTGAAGAAATTATGCATTCTACAGAATAAACCCACTGAGATCTATATTGACAATAAATCGGCAATTACTTTAGCAAAGAATTCCGTCTTCCATGATAGAAGCAAGCACATCGATACCCACTACCATTATATAAGGGAATGTGTTGTAAGAAAGGATGTACAACTGAAGTATATGAAGACTCAAGACCACTCAAGCATGAAGATTTTCTTAAGTTAAGAAATTTACTAGGTGTCACAAATCAAGTTTAAGGGGGTGTTAGAAATAAACCTTTTTTGTGACCCATTGGGTCATAGTTTAGTTGTTTGAGCTTATGTTGTGAGTTGGGCTTATTTTGGTATGTGTGTGTCTAATAGCCCATAGTTAACATCCAAGTTTCTAGAGTATTCTTGTATTTGCTAGATTACTCTTGTATTTTGTATAATTAATTAGGTGGTAGAGGTTACATGGAGCATCTAAAATCATCCTTGGAGTAGTATAAATAGAGTGCTCTTCCTCCCTATTTTGTATCAAGCAAAAGAGAAATAATTCAAGTAATAATACAACTTCTTCTCTTCCACCAAAATCCTCTCTAATTTCTTCCTTAGCCTTTTCTACCCTTTCTAGCCTTAAAAACCTCATATTTCCAAAATACCCGGCAGCCATTACCAGAAACTCGAGNCAGCTTTTTGCATTTGTAACGCTATCAAAAGCACAATTAAACTATTGCTTGAAAAATGTGATCATTTATATTTGTCCAAGGTTCATGGCACAAAGTATGTTTTAGGAAATACACTCTTTTTAATAACCACCTATTTTTAAGTTTTAAGCTTATTAGGAAGACAAAAATATATTTGGTAGTTATATTTTCAAGGATTCAAATATCGATAGACAAAAAGAGTTTAATTGCGCGATACTTTATTTAGTATTTTCGACACTTTGTTTAGCTTTTCATGTTTATAGTTTTTTTTTTTTTTTTAAATTTTTTTTTAAGTATGATGTTGTCTTGAATTTTTTTGCTTGGTAAAAGTATCGGCGGTGATAAATTTTCTTTTTATTGGACTGTAGTAATTTTGTCAATGACAAAAAAATAAACTTCTATACCCCAAATTTGGTTCTCAAACAATGTTGAACGGAGCTAACAATGGAATCTTAGTTGCATTTTCTAGCTTACCATTATGTCCACTTCAATACTTGGTCCATTTTTTTGTAAAAGCAGGGTGTATTTAGAGATTGGCTGGGATATAATCAGAAAGGAAGAAGGTGTACTATAAAAAGGGTTAGAACTTTTGACTCGTAAGTTGAGTATGGGTCAAGCATGATGTTCAATAGGCCTCATTGAGTAGATATAGGAGGGTATACGTTAGCAATGGTTAAGTGGATCTTTTTTTGACTTAAATTTGTCATTCGTCACTAATTTGAACATTTTTCCTGAGCAATGGCTAATTTAACGTGACACTTAATATTATGTAATTTCTCTAATCATAGTGAATAAGAAGTCAATTTTGTCTCTTTTTTCTTTAGACTTAATTTTATAATTTTACTTCTAATTGAAAATTTTTCCTAAACCATGATAAATCTTATATGATACTAATACTTGATATTATGTATTTTTTTTTAAAATAAAGTAATTAGGAAGTCATTCCTGTAATTTTGTAATGTACTACCTGGACTTCCATAATTTCTTGAAAAAATAACAAGTGTAGAAGTGATTTGGACCAAAATGACTTTTTGTGTATTTTTTAAAATAATATTTTTAAGAATGTCAACGACGTTTAACTTGTAGCTCTTGACCATGAAAATTTCTTTAAAATGTCATAAATAATGAATTTTTTCATATAAAAAAACTTTTGACTGTAAATAAATACGTTATTGACACTCATAAAATATCATTTTTTAAATAAAAAATACACTAAAAAAATCATTTTGGCCAGAAACGAAAAAGTTATTTTCCCAGACCATAACTAATCTTATGAGACACTACTTGATATTATGCCATCTTTTTAAATCAAAACGATTATGAAATCAATTTAGTATCTTAATGTACTCCTATTTAATTTTAAAATGATCATGCCTTTATAGTGTATCTCAAGTGTTTTTATTTTTTTTAAAATTTTGTATTGCTGACTGTTAAATAAGCAAGTAATTTGATCATTTAAAAAAAAAACTCCGAATCTAATTTGAAAAATAGTTTAAAAAAATGTAATATTACATTACGTTTAGATCTAAGACTCTTTTATTTTTTAATTTTATGATCATGATTTTTGAAGTTTGTTATTCTATCATTATTTATATGATTAAATTTGCATGTTAGATTTTGTCAACATAAAAAAACGGATGAGATCTCGGTGACTATTTATTTATTTTGTCTTTATTTTCTTTAATAAAAAAGCAAATAAAATCCCAATAGTGGGTTACATTCTAGAGCAATCTTCGTTCGGTTACACTCTCAATAATAACATAGGAATATGTCGTCCTTTCTAAACGTGAGAATATATTAATATAGAATGCGGCTCTCCTGAGTTTTGCCACTTATTCGTTCACAGTTACAATTTTGTCCTAAAATAAATACATGATAAATTGCCCACTTTTTGGCACTTAAAAGAATCCGGTAAAGGATGTTGGGATTTTTGCCATAAAAAGCAGATTTTTAATTTCACCTTTTTGAGTATACATAACTATCTTTTATATGAAATTATGATATTTGCTAGATTAAACTATCTTAGTTGAATAGTTTATTCATCTTAAAAAGATTCCATGACTTTATATGTGTATAAAGAAACAAACATGATTAAGTGTTAATTATGGAGAGACTTGTTTTTTTTTTTTATCTAAGTCTAAATGAAATAGTTTACAATCTGTAAATAAAGATGGAATAATTTATTTACTATAGGTTGTAGTGTTTGTCTATCTCAACGGGAATGATGTGTCTCAAATCATTAAAGTATCTGACTTCTGATAAAAATACTAATACAGCATAAACAAGTTATATGTATTAAACTAGACCAAGTAATATAAAGAATTGGAGTGACGTAACTCAATTCTTATATTATCACAAACTAGCTCTTAGCATATAATTCTTAATCCTTGATGTTTAACTGGACTTGCTTTCATATGTTATAGCCTTTTGATTTGTTAAAAGACTAACCTCTATGAAGTTAGAGGTGAACTCTGGCATATTGGAGGTTATGGCTTATGAATTGATGGGAACACCAAATAATTAAGAACACTATACATTAATGTCACTTTACGTTCTTTCAAGATTAATAGAATAATTAAATCTAAGATCTTAGTATTCACTTTGTGAATTGGTTGATAATTTTGTCTAAATGGCCATTGAAAACAAAATTATCGACAATATTATTCCTTGATAGAAAGATAGTAACTTAAAGGTAAATAGGTATTGGAGGGGTATTACGGTAATTTCACCTATCCAACAACGACATTATATAGGGATTATATATGTGGTATAGAATATGCTAGATGGATCGGTTAATCAAGGTTAGTTGATTAAATCTCTATAAAAGGCATGACATTTAATCTAAGAGTGCAGTATTGGGCCCTTAGTGAAGTGTCTCCTTTACTGATAATATTTATATAAATACTATAATTAGAGTTATTATGTATTTATTATATTATTGGAGCTTAGAATATTTGGATCCATTAGGTCCCTTGTCTAGCTCAATTAAGCTCAATAATTGGTTGGTAGTATTTGTGAAATAAGTTTCATGAAATTGTGTAAAATAATGATTCTACACAGAAGTTGGTATTTTTATAAATAAGTTTCATGAGTTGGACATATTTATAAAAATACATCCAAAGCCCAAATTGGAGAACAAGTCCAATCCTAATTGGATTAGGGTTAGCAGTTTTTGGTCCCATATATGTAAGATATATGAGAGGAAAAACTACACAGTAACTCATATAGAGTCACACGCATAAGACATAGGGAGAGAGAGAGATTTCGGCCATCCTAGGCAAAGGGAGAGAAAAATATTTCCTACAATCTCATAGTCTCATCTCACATCCTGGTATTCTATAGGATTAAGAAGGCGTTCTTGATCATTCTCCAACGAAGGTTTCAACTTGGTGCCCACTCGCTTCATCAACCAAGAACAAGAGCATAGACAAAAAGAACTAGGGTTTGAGGTCTGATCACCATCAATAAGGTGATCAAGGAGGAACACACTACAAGAGGTAAATGCTAATCTCATCTCTAGGGTTTTGTATCTAGATTTGATTTATATTGTACATGATCCTATATATAATGCATGTGTATTATATGGTTATGAAAACTGTTTTCACGTAAAAATTTTAAAACCTAAATCCGCTATTTTTTCGTTGCATTCATGATATGATCATGTATTTTCCATATCTGCATGCATGCATGATTTTCCTAAGTATTAGGTCAATTTACCAACAAAGGAAACCTCCTATCACAGGTTACCAAATCCACCTTTACAAGTTTAGTGGGACCTTATTAGCTTTTCATAATAATTAATACTTAGAACTAGGGGTGGTAATTTGTATCGTGCCGTATTTAACCTAATTAAATCGTGTTGTTAACAGGTTAACCACGTATCACCTGTTTAATGAAAACAACGTGCAGATTGATGAGTGAAAACGTATATAAATAGTATAATTATTAGTTTACTCGATTTTTTTAATTAAGTTTTATTATAGTAAGAGAAATTAGTTCATTAATTTTATGTTTTATTATTTTATCTACAAGAAATTCATGAAAAAATATTTTTTTTGAAAATAATTATTTAATATAATTTATTTAAAAATTACTTAATTGTGTTAATTCGAGTCAATTTCGTGTCAAACAGGTTCAACTAATCGCGTAAGTTTCTAACTGTGTTATCGTGTCATGACCTATATTCGAGTCAATTTCGTGTCAAACAGGTTCAATTAATCGCGTAAATTTTTGAATTGTGTTATCGTGTCATGACCTATATTACCACCCTTAATTAGGATCCATTGAACCTTTATGGGCTTGACTAATCCCGGTTTTTCAACAGACGTGACAGCCATATATTAATAATGAGTAGGATATATGCTTTCAAAAAAAAATAATAATAATGAGTAGGATATAAACACACCACAACCTCGTTTTGAAGGATAGGGTTGGATTTTTATTTATTAAAGATAAAGATATTTTGCTTATTTTGTGGATGTCCCTCCCTCCCAGTATCACTTTTGTTTTTTTGAAAGGACCCTCCCACTCTAACTTTCCACATTATTGCAAAATATAAAAATGTTAACACTGCTTTTTGATTCTGTAATCCGCGGTGAAATCATTTTTTACTACTTTTGCATAAAATGGGTAGACCTTGATTTTTCTCTCTTTGTGCCACACACTTCGAAGTTCCATTTTGGATCACTCTTTATTCCATTAACTGGTCTTGATGCACGTGTCCCGTTAATAGCAGATAAAGGAAAAATATACATGTCTAAACAGAATATTAGAATTATAATTAAATTTAATTTAACCCAAAATGGAAAAGAAAATATCAATGATTCAAAAAAAAAATGAAACAGAAAAAAATCAAAATAACTGAAAATGAGGATAAACTAACGAAATCTACTTATATATATGGCACGTACCAATATATAACGTACCAATATAATTAAATAAGTGTTTCGCTGTATACTACACATTAATAATAAAACAAAGAGAACAGTTGTACAATAATAAAATAAATCATAAAGCTACGTAAAAAAAATCATAAAGCACGATAGATTTTTTTTTAAAAGAAGCTTGATAATTCATTAACTATTATATAGTCCAAAAGCCACAAAAATACTTAATGGACTCGCAATTTAGACCATAGAAGCCCATAACAAACAAAATATTATTAATAATAGAGATGCAATCATGCAACACGTAGCTTCTAATTTTCTAGAAAGTGGCTGGTAAAGCTCGTTTACAGTTTACTTTTTTTTTTTAAATAAAAGATAAACATTAGGAAACAAAACCCAGATATGCTCAGCCACAAAAACAAAAAAAAAAAAGTGTGAAAAAAAATAATGAAATAAAGAAAGCAACGATCGTATAAAATCATTTACCTACTTCCTACTGCGTTGAAAGGCGTAAAGACTTGAAACAAAAATAATAATTATAATAATAATAATAATTAACAAATGCACATTCATTTTTATTCTATTGTAGTAGATAGTAGATATAGAGAGGAGATACTACCAACGGGTTATAATATAATATATTAGATAGGACCCATGTGATATTTAATCTAGTAATGTATTATAATGGTGCAAGTTGCGACAAAAGTTAATGAGCAGTACGAAGTCTGGAGCAGCCTCGATTTACTTTCCTTGGAGTAACCTCCAAGTTTTACTCCCTTTCGGTGCTATATATATGGATAGTGAGCGGAGAGAAATTTACAGGGCAAATAGACTAAGCAAGAGAGAATGAGCACCACAAAACCACGAGAGCTGGTCGTACCACTTCCAGCCCAAGGCCATGCGAAACCCTTCATGCTACTTGTAAGGCCCGTTCCTGAACCTTGTACCACGAGAAGGGCCACGCGAATCGCATATGATCTCACCATCGGCCTTTGGATCGTCCGAGTTTAGGGCAGAACCCATCACTGATCTCAAACGGTTCAGCCAGTCAGACCCCAACCACGACAGCTGGCGGTCTGAGGCCCCAAGGGTCTGCCGTCTAGGAACAGCGACCCTTACCTCAACAGTCGGAGGGGTCAGAAGCCCCAAGGGTCTTCAGACTGGATACAATGGAAAGCAGCCCCACGGCTCCAGACCCAGACAGAGCATTTAATGCGTTTCCGGGTAGGTGTGTGCGCAGGGACAAGCCGTCCTGACAGAATGGCGATTTGCCCAAATCTTACTCCTGACAGATTGAAGTCGTAGGAGGCGGCGAAAATCAAGCCACGTTAGCACAGAAGAGATCACAGAAATCTCGGCCCGTCACGGTTAAAAATATCTTGAGGTGAAAAGTACTCATTATTTTTTCCAGAGATAGAGAACCATGCTATTCACTATCTCAGGACTACATATATTGAGGCCATGCGTTCCCGAGGGGGGCATGTCCGCACAAAAAACTGATATATATATATAAAATAGTCTTTGAGCAACAAGAAAATAGACAGAGATCTATAG
>JXTB01000432.1:27629-56866 GCA_002914805.1 Parasponia andersonii
GGGCACGCCTCCGGAGCAGGGGCAATTGGGACGGAGGAAGGCCCAGAGCCGTCAGGAGCGCCGTCGAGGACGGAGAGAGGCAGCACACCTCTTCCGGACTGGCTGCCACGTGCTGACTGTTTCCTCCTTATAAGGGTCAGTGTCGCCCCATCGTCGTCACTATCGGACGAAAGAATGACCCTGCCCTCTTCCTCATTTGATGAACCGACCTCGCGTTGCCATTTTGCGGGGACCGGAGGAGGAGAGGAGAGTCTGGATTTCAGTCTCGGAGCTCCTCCACTGAGCTCGGCGATCTCTCTACCGAGGCTAGCGGCACTCGATTTCGAGCTGGAGTCAGGGGTGGGGGAGATCACTGCTGCAGACCCCTCGGTCGGACCAGGCGTCCCCGTCGCTTCCCCGCGCATGGTCAGAAAGGCAGGCGGCCCCCCGGCTAGATACCCGTCGGCGTCGGGACGAGGAACCGCTGATTCAGCTCCCTTCGTATGCACCACGAGGCACCGGCCAGCGGACGTTTTTACTCGAGCTTTTGACGCCACAACTTTCCCTTTGATGGGAGAAGGGCCAGCAGATGGGCCCGTCTCAGAGCCTGTGGAAAATAGACGACGAAGTTAGTCTGCAGTTACGGCCCGACCCACGAAGATTCAAAGACTTAAAAATAAACTTACCCCTAACCCTTTTGGGGGTGGCGTTTTCTTCCTCGCGGAACCTGACGAACTCCGCGGCTACCAGCCTCACGGCCTCCTCAAGTTCGTGGTTTGACGGTGCTACCAGATCGTTGGTGCCCGCCAGCTGGCTTGAGGCCGCAGCCTGCCGACTCACCACAGTAATCCGGTCACTTTCGTCCTGGCGAAATCGGTTCAGGGCGGAGGCGTCGAGCCGACTCCTCAGATGTTTGGTGACGACCCAGGTATCTAAAGGAAAAGGGAGGTATGAGACCATCCTAGGCATCAGGTTCATCGTCAGGGGGTTGAGGACAGCTTGAATGTACCGGCATTCCCCCGGAGAGCTGAAGATAATGATCCCCTCCAGACTTTTGAGCCGCCTAGCCGACAGGTGCAGCTCGAACCTACTTTCTTCTGCTGAGGCTGCACAGGGCAAAGTAACATGAGCAATGAAACCATGAGAGAACTCAGACCCAAAGGTCATAGTCCGATGCTTACTCTACAAGAAGACTGAGGGGACTTGGAAATGTTCTCCGTTCACCCAAGGGGAGCACCACGCCCCTCCAACGGCATAAAGCCTGGCGTGAGAGTCCCATTGTTTGTCTGACCGCGGCAATCCCCAAAAGATGTGGCGCCTAGGCAGTGGCTGGAGATAGAAGGTGGGGTAGGAGCTCTTCTTGGGAATGAGAACAAGTTTATAAGCATAGAAGACCACCTCCAGGTCGATATGCGTGTTATAGATGACTGACAGGGCAGAGAGCCCCATCAGAATCATAATCCCGTTTGCATTCAGTTGCATTGGGTGGATCCCCGTCAGGGCAAAAAATTGATGGATTAGAGGGAGAAGAGGGAATCGCAGGCAGTCCAGGTGCTTCCTGCCCAAAACGATGGAACCCTCGGGGGCGCAAGGCCGAAGGTACCAGTCTGCAGGGCCTTTGACTCTTTGAAGCGTCACTCCTCCGGGGAAGCAGAGCTGCCTCCTCAATGAGTCTAACTCTGAATCTGTAACAGATTGCAATTCCTGATTTTGATTCGAAGCCATTGTTCCGAAAGACGACTGAGAGAGTGAAAGTTTTTGGAAGAGAAGGAAGCTGAAATCTTGGGGTGTTGAGAGATTGGGGCGATTAAAAATTTTGGTAAAACGGCAGATAAACACAGTTGCAGCTTTTAAAGGAGGGAAGCCGAAAATTTTTTCTGGAAGAGGAAAGAATAAAAGAAATCGAACAGTCAAAATTTCAAATTTCAAACAGATCTCGTGATGAGAGATGGCGTATCATCGCATCGGGAAAAGGGAGCCACGTGAATCCCTCAGGTTGGAGAAGCGAAGAGACGGTTTCCCCACTTGATAGACACGAATCTATCAAATAGGGAAATGGGGGCAGTTGTGGGGCCCGTTCCTGAACCTTGTACCACGAGAAGGGCCACGCGGATCGCACATGATCTCACCATCGGCCTTTGGGTCGTCCGAATTTAGGGCAGAACCCATCACTGATCCCAAACGGTTCAGCCAGTCAGACCCCAACCACGACAGCTGGCGGTCTGAGGCCCCAAGGGTCTGCCGTCTAGGAACATCGACCCTTACCTCAACAGTCGGAGGGGTCAGAAGCCCAAAGGGTCTTCAGACTGGATACAATGGAAAGCAGCCCCACGGCTCCAGACCCAGACAGAGCATTTAATGCGTTTCTGGGTAGGTGTGTGCGCAGGGACAAGCCGTCCTGACAGAACGGCGATTTGCCCAAATCTTACTCCTGACAGATTGAAGCCGTAGGAGGCGGCGAAAATCAGGCCACGGTAGCACATAAGAGATCACAGAAATCTCGGCCCATCACGGTTAAAAAAGATCTTGAGGTGAAAAGTACTCATTATTTTTTCCAGAGATAGAGAACCATGCTATTCACTATCTCAGGACTACATATATTGAGGCCATACATTTCTGAGGGGGGCATGTCCGTACAAAAAACTGATATATATATATATAAAACAGTCTGTGAGCAATAAGAAAACAGACAGAGATCTATAGNTTTCTTGCTACCAAACACAAAGATAAACCACTGACTTAAGCATCGGAGAGTCTTTGCAGGTAGCCACCCCCGCCTCTCCGATCTTGCTTGGAGTTCAGAGAGCTTTGAGACAGCAAAGACACGTGAACAGTTGGAGAATCCAGCGTCAGCAGTAGGAGACACGTGGACGACTGGTGAGAAACCGCTCCAACACTACTTTCTCACAAGCTAGCCAAACATGGCTTCAGGATCACTTTCGTTAACACCGAGTTCAACCATAAGGGGATCTTGAGTGCCATGAACGATGATGAGGGCAGTAATAATGGGTTGGGGCCAGAGATTGAGTTGGTGTCAGTCCCAGATGGGCTGGGCCCAGAGAACGATAGAACCGATGTGCTTCGCTTAGGTGAAGCATTTACTGATACTATCCCTGGGGAGATTGAAAAGCTCATTACAACTATAAACGGTGATGCTGTCTCGTCGGACGACAAGATTATTAGGTGTGTCGTTACGGATGTTAACATG
The DNA here is from genome assembly GCA_002914805.1 of Parasponia andersonii. Taxonomy (NCBI): domain Eukaryota; kingdom Viridiplantae; phylum Streptophyta; class Magnoliopsida; order Rosales; family Cannabaceae; genus Trema; species Trema andersonii. Next base: position 30,817 of record JXTB01000432.1, read on the forward strand.
GGTTATCTCATGGAAGTTGCAGCAAAGATGGGTGTTAAAGGCGCAGTGCTTTGTACTTCTTCAGCCGCAGCTTTGGTCTACACAATGAATATACCGAAGATGCTACATGATGGGATCTTGGATTCAGATGGTACGTACGTAGAAGTTATAACAATATTATGTTTAACATATAGCAATAAAACTAGTTTTGACTTTGTTGTTGATTTCCTGTTTGAACAAATCGATCAACTCTTTTCGTTTCTATGTGAATTATCTTACTTCGTCTTCTGTACTATAAAAAGTTTTTTTCCCACTTTTTTTTTCTTTTTGAAAGGCCATTTTCTAGATAATTACTATTTCGGTACTTCGTTACATATATAAAGTTCTGTTTTGACATTTTTTATCTTAACACTTTTAATCATCTTTCAGTTAATTAAGCTTATTTTGTTTTTTAACCAGAATTCATATTTGAAAATTCTGCCTTACATATACATATATTTTTGAAACTGAGGAAACATGAGGACCTCTATATATAACATACATACATGCCAATAACAAAAACGTAAAAATGAATTACAAATATCTTTTTGTAGTTTTTAGAAATTCAACACTGATTTTCTAAAAAAAACTAAAAATATAAAACAAATTAAATGTTGAAAATACCATATTCATCAGTGTTTTGAAATAAAAGCAATTTTCAAGAAGCTTCTAATTAAATTAATACAAAAATTATTACCAAATATTTCAAAATTCAAACCATACAATAGCTTTCTCCAAATTAAAAGTTGTAATTTAGACATAACATACTTTTCAGAACATTAAAGAGGATAGGATCATCAATTAAAATTTAATTTTGAGGTGAAATTAAAACATTATGCTCAATTCCAAGGATGAAGTGTAGTCTTCAAAAGTACATGGTGGAATTTAAAAAAAAAAAAAACTACATGAGTATTATTTATAATTAACCCTAAAATGTACACTTGGGCTATTAAACTTATAGGTTTATTTATTTATTTATTTACAGGAAATCCAACTGAAAACCTAGATAATCCAATTGGCCATTGGCATGCCTGAAATGGGCACATCACAGTTTCCATGGAACATTGGTGACTTAGCTACACAGAAGAGATGGTTTTATCATTTTCTCAATTTTGGTCAAGGTTTAGAAATGGCAAATTGGTGGCTCTGCAATACAGCTTATGATATCGAATATGATGCACTTTCTTTACTTCTAAGACTCATTCCAATAGGCCCGTTAATGGAAAATAATAGTCATAGTCCTGTGGATATATCAGGATCACAATTTTGGTCCGAAGACTCCTCTTGCCTAAGCTGGCTCGATCAACACAAGCCTCACTCAGTTATATACATCGCCTTTGGTAGCTTTACGGTCCATGACCAAGCCCAATTTCGGGAGTTAGCTCTTGGATTGGAGCTCACTGGTAGGCCATTCCTTTGGGTTGTCCGTCCGGGTTTTATCTCTAATGAAGAAAATAGTTCGTTCAACCCATATGAATTTTTAGGCAACAATAGTAACAACCTTGGGAAAATAGTTAGTTGGGCACCTCAACAGAAGGTTTTGGCTCATCCTTCTATTGCTTGTTTTGTGTCCCATTGTGGATGGAACTCGACTATGGAAGGTTTGAGCAATGGGGTGCCCTTCTTGTGCTGGCCTTATTTTGCTGACCAGAATTTGGACAAGAGCTATATATGTGATATTTGGAAGATCGGAATGGGGTTTGAACCCAATGTAAATGGAATCATATCAAGTGAGGAAGTGAAAAATAAAGTGAATAAACTTCTAAGTGATGGAGATATAAGAGGAAGATCATTGGAACTCAAGGAAATAGTAATGAAAAGTATAGCCAAAGATGGTCAGTCGTCAAAGAACTTTAACAGCTTCATCAAATGGTTGGAGAAGGTATAGTAGGTATTAATTTCTTCTCTAGAGTCTCTAAATTAAGTATGTAAAAACTCGGAATTTTCAAGGGTAATTTGGACATTTTACCAATTTTTCAGATAAAATATTACGGGGGTTAATTTGCAAAAATTTTGTGCAGAGAGATTAAATTGTAAATTTTAGAGGATTAGATTGATAGAGATTTGAAATTTTGAGAACTTATGTGTAATTTTTGAAAAATTGTACAGCCCATTCAAAACGGACCATGTTGCCTGTTGACTCACTTCTCTCTCTCTCTCTTCTCTCTCTTCTCCCCCGATCCCTCTCTCTTTCTCTCTCTATTTCTCGCTCACGGCCGAAGCAAGGAGGAGGGCAGCCACCGCCGCGCCGGCCACCGTCCGGGCCGCCCACTGACCGGCATCGACTCGCCGAGCTGCTGCGCACCTCCGCCGCTCATCAACAGCTATCGCCGGCCACCAGATCGCCGGAAAAAGCCATTGATGCCGTTTTGACCCATTTCGGATTTTTGGCCACTGGCGACGATTTCGGCCATCATTCGGCCTCCAACCGGTCCAGTTGGATTCGTCTCGTTGCAAGGATCCTCAAGGTATATATATCTCAACCCCATACTGTCCGGATCAAAAATTGCCATTTTTGGGATATTTGGAGTTTTTGAATTTTAGTTTTCGATCCGGCCGTTGGATTGTGTTTTTGAGTTCATTTTTGGAATGTACTCAGAAAATAGAGAAGTTTGATATATATATATATATACATATTGTGTAGTTTGGTGATTGGCACAAAAATCGAGATCGGACGGTCGAGATTTTACCTCATTTTGCGTGCCACCGGTCCGGTATGGGTCCGGACCCGAATTGGAAAGTTATATATCTAACCTAGCTATTTTGGGTGCTAGGAATTCAGTGAAGAGGTCCGTTTGTGGAATTGAAGCTCCGGTGAGAAGTTGATTTTTCGCAAGAGGACGATCGAGGGCTTGGAATTGGTTCCGGACCCTCCGGGCGGTCGTCAACGACATCTTAAGGACTCAATAGCGTAGTATCGCTATTCTGGTGAGATAGGGGTTTAGTTACCTTCGTTTTATACCATTTTTGAGTTAAAACTTATTTTCTGCAGCATATAAGAACAAGTGTGTTTTTAATAATTTGAATTATATGTGATGGAATCTAGCTATATGATATATACTGTACTGCTCTAGGAGTTTGCTATGTACAAGTTATTTTGGGTATATTGAAAATAGGGCCGTTATGTTGCCCGTTTTTCTATAAAACCCTATTATGCATGTTTTACTGAAAAACCAGAGTACAGTAGTTTTTACACTTCAGTTCTGTATTACACGTATCATAAGATCATACATGAACACCGTGTGACCATCGTGGGTTTTACAGTGTGGCGCTACGTGCCCCACCATCGGTGAAAGTCCGTAAACTCGCGCAGGGTTTATTCTTCTAATTACCTCCCTATTTGGCAGGCATAGGTAATTCGGTTGTCCCTCTAGGTTTGGTAGGCGATACATGGGTGTCCCCTTTGTATGGGCTTAGATATCAGGCAGGCTGTTAGGTACACTTAGTGCCATCATCCTGGGTTTCCACAGATGAGAGGATGTGAGCTCATGAGTATGGGTTGATTTGTGTCATGTGCATATGGATTGATAGTTTTGATTACACTGATTTATATATATTAGCTCCTGGTTTGGATTATATATATATATATATATATGTGTATGTGTGTTTGTTTTAGATTTGAACTAACTATGCAGGAGATTTCCATCACTGAACTGTTTTTCTTCGAGGTAACTATTTTTCTACTGGGCATTGTATGCTCACCCCCCTACCTTTCTCCTCAGGTGGTGTCCAGTGCAATCTTAGTGATCAAGAAGAGTAAGAGGTCATCTGGATTGCAGTTCGCCTCTTAGTAATGTTAGGAATTTGTTGTCATAGTCTTTGGACTATTTGGATTGCGTGTTAGCATTGAACTAAGATTACTGTTTTTTATTTTGTCTGCAAACTGATGTAGGCCATTCTGGTGTTTGACTTTTGGTGGATGATGATGATGCTGGATTTTATATTTATTTTCGCGTTTTCAAATAATTGTTCAATCCATGTTTGATGGTGTATACGAACTGTGGAGTGGTTCACGGGATGAAATTCCAATTACTTTACTTAAATGGATCGTTTTTATAAAAATTAGAACTTTTGACACTTTTCAAATAAATTAAAGAATTTCTCACTTTTGTGTCATTTTGTCACTAGTTTGGATTTTGGGTCGTGACAAAGTACCTCAGGATGAAAAGATTATAATTTCGTCCCAAGAATATTATGCCATTGTCCTTAAAGAATGCTTTTATAAGTGACGAATACGAATTTCCTTGTTAAAAACAATAAATTGATTAATAACCATTATTTTCCAGAGGAATTAATCACCATTGTTTTCATTGTTAATTCGTTTTAAACCCTCTGCGTTATTTCTGCCGTCATTATTTTTATGTTGATTTTTAATGCTCGATTAAGTTTGTGTTCCAATGCATAAGCTTTTGTCGCTTCGTCTCAAATTTTGTGTGTTATTATTTATTTATTTTTCACAGAGCGAGATAAACTTCTATTTGTTTGTTTGTTAGTTATCCGGGATAAGCAACACCAGTAACAGTGACACCAATTTGGCAACGACATCTATTGTATAACGACAAAAAATCTTAAAACGAACAATTAGCTCAACAACAATTAACTAATAAAACAATTAAAGAAATAAAACGGCAAAAATCTCAGGAGACTACTCTACATAAATGACAAAAAAATATGAAAACGACATTTATAAAAACAAAACTACAAGGAAAAAAAATTGGTAGTCGATCAAACAAAGAACAATAAGCAAGACAACTGTGAAAAAAAATTAACCAATTAATGATTGACACTAGAAAATGAAAATATGCGGAAAAATGACTTCAACTTAAAAACAACAATAAGCTACTTGTAGATATGATACATTTATGTGTAAACGATACTATGTGTAAACGACTTCAACTTAGAAATGATATATTTATGTGTAAACGACACTATCATTTTCAAACGACGTAAAATTGATGTCAAAGGGGGAGGAGGGGGGGAATTGAATAAGAAAACTTCCTGTGTATAATTGCATAGACGACAATACTACTTAAAACTTCATCATTCCGGTAAACAGCAATTGAATTAACAAAGAAAAGAGGCGGAGTCTTGAACATAAAACGACAGCCTTTGAAATATGTCATAAACCTAAAAACCGATAATAACCTAAAGAAACGACATCAAACTTTTATACAACAATGATATCTAACAACATTAATGAAATAATAAACATGCCATACAATTCTTCTGTTTTAAGTTTCTTTTCTTTTCTTTTTTTTTTTTTATTGAAAATTAGGATTCATATGCCATCAATTGAAACAGAGTACATTAAAATTTTGAAATCAAATGGTGTTGTGGAAAACTGAGCTGTTCAGTGATAATGTAGTACATATTTGTAGAGCCCAAAGCTGACATCCCATTAACAAATTCAACATTTTCATGAGAATGACTGGATTATTGAAACTAACGAAAGTAGAAAATGCACAAAAAATACTAAATGAAAAAATAAAAGAGAAGACAAAATTTAGCGAGATTTGACAAATTAGCTATATCTTCGGGGCGTTGTTGACCACTTTACTAACTTCAAATAAGAGAAAATATAAAATCTAGACTATAATGCAAAAACTTAGAAACAAATGGGAAAAAAGAGGTAAAAACAAAACTGTAGAGGTTCTTAGGAATAAAGGTCTTCACTAATAGGGAACTAATTTTGGGATGATTAAAACTAATTATAGAAGGTTTTATTTATAACTAACACCTCAAATATTTATACATAAACAATGTGGGACAAAGCGCAAAATAATTATAAAAGCTAACAAGCCAAATTCTAACAATCTCCACCTTGGCGAGTTAGCATATCCCACCCAAATTTTTCCATTTCTCATATTCTCTATCTATTATAGCAACGCCACTTTATGTGCTAAAAAGCGCCATCAAATTTGTAGAATGTTGATCAAGTCCAAATAATAATTGAACTTGATCGATGTCACCACTTTGGTCATCATATCTACAGAATTCTCAGCAGTCCTAATCTTTTTGAAGCAGTATCTTTCCTTCATCAATAATCTCCCACACAAAGTGATGTCGGACGTCAATATGTTTCGTATGTTCATGGTATATTGGATTCTTCGCTAAGTGAATGACACTCTGACTATCAGAATAAATATAGACATGATCTTAAACAACTCCTACCTCTTCCAGTAATCATTGTAACCAAATAGCTTCCTTCAAAGCAACTATAGACTGTAAAATAGACTTCCAACTGATTAGTGCTCTTGCAAATGTGAATACATATTGAGTAGGTGAACGATGTTCATCCAAATCACCAGTGTAATCGAAATCGACATAACCAACCATACACTGACCAAGTATATCATCCCACTTAAAAACCAAACCAATATTTACAGTCTTCAATAAGTACCATAGAATCCATTTCACAGCTTGCCAATGCTTTTTTCCCAAATTATGCATATACTTGCTCATAACTCTATTTGCATGTGAAATATCAGGTCTCGTATATACCATCGCATACATTAAGCTACCAACTATATTTGCATCTGTACTCGGAGACAAAGACGCATTAAGCTTGAAATGAGGAGCAAGCAGTGTACTGACTGGTTTTGATCATTCAGTCATACTAAAATATTGTAATACTTTCTTCAGATATTGCTTCTAAGTCAAACTATCCTTGTTTCTCCATCTATTTCTGCTAATCTTCATACCGAGAATCTTCTTTGGTTACCGAAATCCTTCATCTCAAACTCTTGATTCAACTGAGCCTTCAACTTCTCAATTTCTTCTTAATCTTTTGAAGCTATCAATATATCATCAATATACAACAGTAGATAAATGAAATACTCATCTCAGAGCTTACGAAAATACATGCAACTATCAAACTTGCTTTTTGTATAATTCTGACCCATCATAAACTGATGAAATCGCTTGTACCACTGCTTTGGTGATTGTTTCAGCCCATAAAGTGATCTTTTTAGTTTACAAACCCAATTTTCTTTTCCAGCAACCTTGAATCCTTCTGGCTGAGACATATAGATTTTCTCTTCTAAATCATCGTATAAAAATGCGGTTTTCATATCCAATTGACTTAGTTCAAGATCCAAATATATTACCAAGGCTAACAAAATTCTAATAGAGGAATGTTTAACAACTGGAGAAAATGCCTCATTATAATCAATTCCCTCCAACTAAGCATAGCCTTTTGCTACTAATCTTGCCTTGAAGCGAACATCATTCTTATCGGGAAATCCTTCTTTCTTTGTATATACCCATTTGCACCTAATTTCCTTCTTGTGCTTTGGTAGGCGAGCTAAGTTTCATTCTTCAGAAGAAACTGCATTTCTTCCTCCATTGATTCCTCCCACTGTTCATTTTCTGAACTTTTGACTACATCTTTGTATATAGAAGGAATATCATCATCTATAATAGGAAGTGCATAAGCCACCATATCAACAAATCGAGCAGGTTTACGAATTTTAACTCTTGGCCTATTATGTGCAATTGATTATTGCTGCTGTTAAGGCTCTTGGGTTGGAACCTCTTCATAATCTTCACTGTCCTCCTCTGCCAATAGAGTGTCACCACTATTTTCAACAACATTAGTTAGGACTACTGTTATTGTTTTCTTAAACTCCACCTGCTGCCGACTAAGCTCTACTTGATACAAAATACTAATGGTTTTCTCATGGTTTTTTGTTACCCTCTTCAACATAGCAGACTTATCAAAAGTAATATCCATGCTAAATAAAATCTTCCTCGAGCTTAGACACCAAAGTCGAAAACCTTTTATACCTGAGCTGATACCCATAAATAATACTTTCTTGGTCTCAGATCCAACTTGGATTCTTTCACATGATAATAGGTAATGGAACCAAAGATATGTAAAGAATCATAATCACTAGCAGGTTTTTCAGACCATACCTCAAGAGGGGTTTTGCCTCCTATTGCAGTTGATGGTAAACGATTAACGAGATGGCATACATACGTAATTGCCTCAACTCAAAAAACTTTGCCTAACCTAGCATTGGACAACAAACACGAACCTTCTCCGATTCATGCGTTCTGCCACCCTATTCTGATGTGGTATTTTTTGGACTGTAAAGTGATGCACAATATCTTTAGACTGGCAAACTCCCAAAAATGGATTACTCCTATATTCTCCACCGTTGTCTGATCAATGTCGTTTGATCTTTCTACCCGTATGAGTCTCAATCATCTTTTTCCATTTAAGGAAAACTTCAAGCACATCATCTTTAGTCTTCATTATATATACCCAAACTCTTCTAGAAAAGTCATCGACAAAAATAACAAAATTGTGCATACCTCCCAAAGAAGCTATCTTGGTAGGTCCCCACATATCTGAATGAACATAATCCAGAATATCCTCAATATTGTGAATTGATGTACCGAATTTCACTCTTGTCTATTTTCCTAAAACACAGTATTTACAAAAGTCCAACTTGTAGGTCTTCGCTCCTTTCAATAAGCCTTGCTTTTCCCCTGCATGTCCCAAATGCATATGCCATAGCTTGGTAATTTTTGAAGCTTCATCATCCTTAGAAATGGCAGCAACTGATCCAATAACTATCCTAGCATTATAGTAATACAAGTAATTTCTTCTTGTACCTTTTATTACCACCAAAGAGCCTAAAATGACTTTCAAAATTCCATCTAGTATAGATATAGCGAAGCCTTTTGATTCTGAAGCTTCCAAAGAGATGAGATTCTTCTTTAATTTTGGTACATACCGAATATCTGTCAGGATTCTAGTTGATCCATCATGATTCTTCAATCGAATTGAACCTACCCCAGCTGTCTTACACGATTCATCATTACCCATGTAAACAACTCCATCATTTAGCTCTTCAAAGTTGAAGAACCACTCCTTGTGAGGACACATATAGTAAGTGCAACCCGAATCTAAAATTCATTCATTACATTGTGATGTTAAAAATTGACTAACTAGAGTAAAATCTGACTCATCATTTTCGTCTTCAGCTACATATGCATCAGAAACAGCTTTGCCTTTGCCTTTATTCTGTAACTTCGGACAATCTTTCTTTCAGTGCCCTTTTTTATGACAAAAGGCACATTCATCCTTACCAAGTCTTCCCTTCGAACTACCCCTTTTCTCCTACTTACGGCTTTGACTACGTCCTCTTGCTGTAAGCACTTCTACTGAAATGTCCCTATTCTCCTTATGATCTTTCTTTCGAATCTCATGATTATACAATACAACACTCACTTCATCGAAAGATAATTTTTCCTTCTATGAAGCAACATAATACAAAGATGATCTAACTTATCAGGAAGAGACCCGATCAACAACATTGCTTTATCTTCATCTTTGAAGGTTTCATCCAAATTCAACAAATCTGATATCAACTGGTTGAAAGTATCAATATGGTCACTAATAGTCGTACCAGGCTTTAACTGGAGGCAGAAAATTCTCTTCTTCAAGTATAGTAGGTTCTCATTGCTCTTCTTTATGTACTTGTTTTCGAGTGCCTTCCATAGCTTACTTGCAAAAGTCTCTCCAATGAATGGATGCTTCTATTCTCTACAAAGACATGAGCAAATCGTACCACAAGCTTGACGATTGATCCTCTCCCATTCTTTATCATTCATTTTTTTCGGCTTCATCTCCTTCAGAGCAATATCCCGATCTTGTTAATATAAAGCATCTAATACCTCGCACTGCCATAAGCCGAAGTTATTTCAGCCATCAAATTTCTCCACGTCGATTTTTGCACTAGTCACAGTCTTCGTCTTTGCCAGCGTTGATGAAGATTATGACATTTCTGTTAATATTTCAAATAGTTACTAAACAAAGCCTAGCGCGAACCTATTGCTCTGATACCACTTGTTATGAAACAAAAGCACAACTACTCTAAATGCTTATATTTAATACTTAAGATAATATTAAATATAAATTACTAACTAGCTACTGAAATTAACGAAAGCAGAAAAAACGCAGAAAATACGAAATGAAAAAATAAAAGAGAACACAAAATTTAGCTAGGTTTAACAAATTACCTACATCCTTAACTTCAAATAAGAGGAAATACAAAATCTGAACTATAATGCAAAAACTCATAATCAAATGGAAAAAAAAGGGATAAAAACAAAACTATGGAGGTCTTTAGGAATAAAAGTCTCCACCAATATGGAACTAATTTTAGGATGATTAAAACCAATTACAGAAGGCTTTATTTATAGTCAAGTGTAGACCCTAAAATATTGATATACAAGTAATGTGGGACAAAACACAAAATAATTAAAAATACTAACAAGCCAAATTCTAACAAGAACAACCAAGAAACCACGATTAGTTAGAAAATAATATGTACAAAGAGGACGACCATCAGGAAATAAAATAATTCATGCAAAATAATATAACATGACAAAAAAAAAGACAGACAATGAAAGCTATTATCTAGATTAAGAGAACTTGAATAGTATATTCCATTTTTATACAAATTCGGAGCGAGAAACCAAACAAGCATATAGAGATCACCTTAATCGCTTATCACCCCCACAAAAACGAACACCGAGTAGTGAGAACCCTAGACTAAAATCTTTATATCTAGCTAGGAATTTAATTATTAAACAAAAAAAAAAAAAAGATGTGCAATATTTGCTGGGAATGTGGTTTTAAATTAAGCCATTAAAATTTTAGGGCCAAGGCCCATAAATGTCATGTTCTGATTTGTGAAATTAGGCCTTTTATAGCATTTTTAGGGAAAAAAAAATGAAAAAATACGCTGGTTTGTGTCTTTTTATGATCAGGTAATTTTTATTAGAAACATACCAATTTTTAAAAAAATATTTAGAATAATATCATTCTTTAAAATAATAATTTATAACTGATAACTAATTTTTAAAAACGGGTAACTAGTAACTAAAAGTATCTATAACTAGTATATAATTAGTAACTGGCAACCAGTTTCAGAAACGGGTAACTAGTAACTATTTTTAAAATAATATTTTTTAAAAACTTTTTAAAAAGTGATATTGTTCTAATAAAAACCATACGGAAAAAAACCTAATCTCTGTATTTTTGTAATTTTTTTTGGTTTTTATAGGTAAATGTGCTAGAAATTCTCTTGATTTCCTTTATTTGGTGAGGCCAATATCACCTAGTTACCTTTTCTTTGTTTAGTCAGTGGAGCATGGACGAGTCATACGGTATATGCATATATTTGCCTCGACTTAGTGCAGCAGCTAGGAGGTTTGTCGTGCCCTTTGGACTAGCAGCCGCACCTTTGGTGTTGGCCTGCTGCTGGTGTTGTAGATGCTTCCTTGTGTATCCGTGCGATGAAGCCGTCCGTACCTCATTGGAGTTTGATGCAGTTGCACCTTTTGTATTTGATAAGCACTTTGCTATCCCCGTTGATATATATATATATATATATATAGTTTTTCCTCTCTAATTTGTGAAAATTTGATATAAATAAGCTTTTGGGTTTTGCATCTTTGTTTCTGGTTTATTTGTAGTTCTTTTTGATATTGGCATCAAGATTGTTAGCAAAATATTTTCTTTGTAATGGTGAATACTTTTTTGTAGGAGAGATTTGAGTGTGTACATGATTTAGGTGTGAGGACAATTTTGTCATATTTTTATAATTTCCTTGGTTATAATAGAAATTCTTCATCATTTCCGAAATAGATATAGGTTATATTTTATAGCTGAATTATTATAAACTCTCGTATTGTTTGTAATTTTCTCTTATTTATATTTTTCGTAAATCCATTTATTTTGGCATGTGATACAAGAAGTCAATAATTTGTGTTGGCACTGGCACAACAATATTCCACATGTTCTGGTGGTACCTTATCCAGCTCAGGGGCACATAATTCCTCTATAGGAGCTATCCAAGCGCCTAGTCCAACAGGGATTTAGTGTCACGTTTGTAAACACGCGGCATATTCATGAGAAAGTCCAAAATGCAACGTCATTGATAGATGATGATGATGGCATATGGAGTGGTGATCAGATTTGTTACGATCTAAATCCTAAACCAGTGACAAGAAACAATTTTATAAGTAAAAAATCAAAAGTTATTTTTTTTCAAAAATTTATAAAATAATTTTAATAGTAAATTTTCACAATTTTGTGATCACCAGTAAACAGAAATTATTAATGAAATTTATTAAAACAAACCAAGCGTCATCATCAGTAATCTCATAATCTAGCACACTAATTATACAGACAGTTCGTGAAATGGGCCTATTAGTATTTAATACAAGCTAAGATAAATAACAAAGTTATTTTATATAGTTACCAATTTCTAGTACGGTAACAACTCCTTACTCTTCTGCTCTCGAGTTTTTAAAGTCACACCGAGACTGCCTAAGAGGAGAAAAGTAAAAGTTGAGCATTTACATGCTCAGTAGGAATTCAATTACCTTTTTGGATTGACACAATTTATCAAACCTACATGGTTAGTTCCTTAAAATCCATTTATAAATCAAGTTTATAAATCATTGGTATTCAGAATAGTCATATATTTAAAACTAAATCTAAAACCACATTATTATATATATCATACATCAACAAGAATATAAGTGAGCTTTTATCCTCTCATCACGGCCATATAATACCTCTCTAGCAAAAGTATCCAGCATCCTAACACTGCCCGTAGGCGTATCAGTAAAAACCTACACAGAGACCTATGTCTCTCACTTAGTATTGCAGTAACTCACCAGCAATCTAAAATACTGTGATGCTATAATAGAACTCAAGCGTGTAATCCTATGGTATGTTTAATATGTAATACTATATAACAACTATGCATCCAATAATCAAATCATGTTTTAAAATCTAACTTTGCATTATTTTGGGATTTATTATAATATGGACAGTACACTGTTGTTTTATTCCAAAAACAAATATGTAAAAATATATATAATAATCTATGTAGTCTAATCCCAGTATAATCCAACAATTAACAACAATTTCTTTAACCATCGTAAAATCACGATTTTTCATAAATAAATTTTAATATAATTAAAATTTAAAATAGATATAAAAACCAGGTAATCGAACCCATACCTCGATATGGTAGTAATACCAGGTCAATAACACTCGAAAAATCCCTCGTTGGTTACTCAGCTACTTAAACGGTAGTTTTTAGTTCCTGGTAAGTCCACTTGAAAAAATGACTTTTCAACTGGAGCTTCAAATTCAGAAAGAGAGGTCACCACTGAATTCAGAGCACCCAAAAATGATAGGATAGACATATAATTTGTCAAAAATAGACCTCGGTGCTGGACCGTGCCGTGGTACGCAAAACAGCCCAATTTCGTGCCACGAAATTCCAATTTTCGTTCTCAATGAAACATAGTGATATTTTATATCAAAATTTATATCTCAACCTTATTAAGTTCAAATTCAAAGTAAGAACTCAGTTTCGAGGTCCCTAGAATTAATTAAGCCCAAAAATCCGAGAAATACACAAATACCACCTTTTGAAAATAATTAGAAAAATATCATCTTTTTCTAATTACTATTTACCTCACTTACAGTTACCCTTTTTACTTTTACCAACTGTAATTATTCAAGATTTTTAATCCCTTTTCACCTCATGTATTAACCACGAGTAAATAAATCATTTAACCAAAATAATTACATAAATATTACTTTTTACATGGTTGGTAAAATCAGTAAAAAATTACCAGGAATGAATTTTGATGAGCAACCATTTAGAGTTGATCGGTGACAGAGAGATGGAACTCCACGTGCCGGAGGTGTTGGAAAATGGCCTTGTACGGCGAGCTACCGGCCGGAAAACAATGATTCAGCCGAAGATTTCGGTGAGCCCTTGCGGTGGCGTCCCACTTCGAAACGGCCTGAAACTAGTGGCTGCAGCTTCATCTGAGGAAGCTTTATAATACAGGCTAGTGCGTTAGGCAGTTGGTGGTAGCATGTGGTGGCTAGAAGCAGCAACAGTACCTACTATTTTTCTTAGTTTTCTCTCTCTTTCAAGACTATTTCTTGTGAAAATTTGGGAGACTTTGGGGGGTTTTAAAGAAATTTCAAGAATTGTAGCCCCTATTATTTAAATCCATATATTTTGAATATTAAATTTGAAAATTCAAAATTATCATTATGCCATCATATACAAAATCCCGAAAATGACTCTTTTGAATTTCAGTTTTTACATCTTTCCCTCCTTAAAAGAGATTCGTCCCTTAATTTGAATACAATACAAGGGTCAAAGTACAACCTCAAGTTGAAAGTTAAATAAATGAGAAAATTTTTCATACATTTCTATTTCAAGCTCCCAAATAGCTTCGTCTTCCTTATGATGTTGCTAAAGAACCTTGACAAATGGTATCTCTTTGTTTCAAAGCACGTTGAGCTCTCGTCCTAGTATTCGAACTGGTTGTTCTCCCATATGTTACTTCCTCTTGTAATGACACTTCCACATACTGAATGACATGCGATGGGTTAGGCATATACTTTTTGAGCATCGAGATATGAAAGATATTGTGCACTCAGCCCAATTATTGAGGCAAATCCAAATGATATGCTACTGGTCTAATTTTAGCAGTAATCTCGAATGGTCCAGTATACTTTAGAGCCAATTTTCCTTTAAGTCCAAATCTAGTGATCCCACGCCTTAGCATAACTTTCAAGAATACTTGATCACCATCTTTGAACTTTACTTCGCGTCTCTTTGGATCCACATAGCTTTTCTGACAACTCTACATAACTAAGTCTTTCCTGAATCTTGAAAATTTTCTCAATAGTCTCTGATATCAATTCTGGCCCAAGAGTAACACGCTCCTCTACATCAGCCCGACACAAGGGTGATCTATATGGTCTTCTATATAATACCTCATATAGAGCCATGCTAAGACTAGTTTGGTAGCTATTATTGTAAGCAAACTTCACCAATAATAGGTGATCATCCTAGCTTTTACCAAAATCCAGTATACAAAAGCGAAGTATATCCTCTAGAATTTGAATAGTCCTCCTAGATTGGCCATCTATTTAAGGATGATAAGCTGTACTGAAATTCAGTTCTGTTCCTAATTCTCTCTACAAAGCTCTCCAGAACTTAGATGTAAATCTTGGGTCTCTGTCAGAAACTATACTTGATGGTACTCCATGGAATCTAACAATATTGCCAATATAGAGATGATAAGCTTGTTGAGTGAAAAATCAGACCTAATCGATATAAAATGAGCAGTCTTTGTCATTCGATTAACTATCACCCAAACTGTGTTGTTGGCAAACCCATCATAAAGTCCATTATCATCTTATCCTATTTTCACTCCGGTATGGGTAAAAACTGTAGCAATCTAGCTGGCCTCTGGTGTTTGGCCTTGACTTATTGACATGTGATGCATTTAGCCACAAAAGTAACTACATCATACTTCATACCTTTCAAGCAATACTCTCTTTTCAGATCATGGTACATCTTTGTACTACTAGGATGTACTGCAAATTTGGACTTATGAACTTCAATGAGAATAGTTTCTCTGAGATGAGGATCGTTAGATATAACTAACTTGCCTCTGAAAAGCACAAATCCTTCTCTATTTGTATCTAACCTTTCAGTTGTTCACCATTTTGAGTTGATTCTAAATTATTCTCAACTCTTAATCTTGCCATTGACTTTGCTATATAGTGTGGAGAAGGGCTGATGTAGCCACAATATTACTGAGATAAGCAGCATTGCTAGACTCAAAGTATCTCAAGGCATTAGCTATAACATTTGTTTTGCCAGAGTGATATTGCAGTTTGAAGTTATAATTTTCCATGTATTCAACCCATCTATGTTGCTTTATGTTCAAATCACGCTGAGTGAAAAGGTACTTCAAATTCTTATGATCGGAGAACATATCAAATCTCACACCATACAGATAATATATCCAAATCTTGAGAGCGAAAATCACTGTTGCAAGTTCCAAGTCATGAGTAGGGTAATCCTCCTTATGTGGCTTCAACTTATGAGAAGCATAGGCCATTACTTTGCCATTCTGTATAAGGACACATCCGAAATCAAAACTGGAAGCATTAGTGTACACAACATAAGGTTCATTACTGTTAGGAATAATAAGAATCGGTGTTGTTATTAATCTCTTCTTTAGTTCCATAAAGGCTTCTTCATAATCATTATCCCAAGTGAACTTGACATCTTTTCTCATTAATTTGGTCAAAGGCAAGGCAATTCTCGAGAAATTCTCCACAAAAAAACAATAGTAGCTCGCTAAGCCGAGGAAACTTCTAATCTCAGTTACATTCTTCCGTCTTTCCTACTTTAGAACAGATTTTATCTTAGCAAGATCGACTGAAATACCCTCTTGAGAAATCACATACCCTAAGAATTTCACTTCTATCATCCAGAAGTCATAATCTCTTGACATACAATTGATGATCTTTCAAAATTTTTAAGTACAGTCCTCAAATGTTCAGCATGTTCCTCTCGAGTCTTCAAGTATATCAAGATGTTGTCAATGAAGACAATCACAAACCAATCTAGATAAAGTTTGAAAATTTTGTTCATGAGATCCATGAAGGTTGCAAGAGTATTAGTCAGACTAAACGGCATAACTAGGAACTCAAAGTGACTATAACAAGTCCTGAATGCAGTTTTCGTTATGTCTTCTTCTCGAATCTTCAATTGGTGATAACCTGATCTAAGATCAATTTTGGAAAAGAATTTAGATCCACCCAGTTGATCGAACAACTCATCAATCCTTAGCAGATGATACTTGTTCTTTACAGTAAGCTGATTCAGTCGTCTATAGTCAACACAAAATCTGAGCATACTATCAGCTTTTTTAGCAAACAACACATGTGCACCCCATGGAGAAGCATTGTTCATGATGAATCCGTTTGATAAAAAATTATCCAACTGACTTCTCAATTCAGTCATTTCTACTGGAGCCATAAGGTAGGCTAGAATAGAAATTAGCTAGTCTATGGGAATCAAATTAATACAGAATTTAACCTCTCTATCAGGTGGTAGCCCTGGTAAATCCTCCAAAAAAATATCCAGAAACTCGCTAACCCTAGGGGTGTTGATTGTCAGTCCCTACATTTCCACTAATGGCAAATAAATTATCGTAACACTCAAGTTTCTTTCTTCTACCCATGCATATTTTCAACATCGGGCTTGGTCTCAAAAGATTCAATCGAACTTGATAAGCAATAAGACATCTATCCTCAAGCAAAAGAGTAACTCTTTTTTTAAAACAATCAATATTGACTCAATATTTGGATAACCAGTCCATACCGAGAATCATATCAAATTGTTGCATAGGCAATATAATTAAATCAACTAATAGTTCTCTATCGTTAATCAAGATACACCTTAAGTCAAAATAGAGTCCAATATAGAACATTCAAATCCTAATAATTCCGCAAACAATAAGGATATAAAAGAATGTGTAGCACTAGTATCAAATAAAATATATTCCCAAGAGTGTGAGATGAGAATTATGCCATCAATAACACCCTTGGAACTCAAAATGTGTCCAGACAGTTACAAAGGTTCATTTAATTTCCCTTAGTTATCTTTCAGTTACGATAAGGTCTGGTTTACCATCGAAAGTTAGCAGACTCAACTTGACAAGATCTTTGAAAAAGCTGGCCTAACAAGCCTTAGGATCTCGCTGAGCTCTTAGTACATGTATTTCCCGTATAGCATCAGAATAATCCGTTAATGGTTCCGGAATTCCTTATTGTGGTGGAGGATATTAGTTCCTGGCTCTTGCCTCAATACTCTCAATCTCGGAGGCATCTTACTAGTCTATATAAATATGCCAAAATGTCAGTGAGACAATGATGCTGAATTTTTAAAATACTTATTCTTTTTTTTTGAAAACTAGTTACAATCTAATCGAACAGTGTCACATCCTAGGAAGATAAACAACCCTGCTCTGATACCAAATTTTTTTATTACGACCCAAGTCTTAGGCCAGTAGCAAAAAGAGAATTTTATAAGTGAAAATTCAATTTTTTTTTTGAAAAATTTATAAAATAATTTTAATATTAGAATTCTCACAGTTTTATGATCACCATTAAACATAGATTGTTAATGAAAATTATTAAAATAAACCAAGCATCATCATCAGTAGTCTCACAATCTAGCATACTAATTATAAAGACAGCCCGTGAAACAGGCTTATTAGTATTTAATATAAGTCAAGATAAATAACAGAGTTATTTTACATAGTTATCAATTTCCAGTATGATAACCAATTCCCTACTCTTTTGCTCCTGAGTTTCCAAAGTTACACCGATTACTACCCGAAAGGAGAAAAGTAAGGGGTGAGTATTTACACGCTCAGTAGAAATTCAATTAACTTTTTAGACTGATGCAATTTAATAAACTTGTATGGTTAGTTCCTTTAAATCCATTTATAAATTAAGTTTATAAAGCATTGGTATCCAGAATAATCACATATTCAAAATAAAATCTAAAACCATATCATTATACATATCATGTAAAACCCCTTAAATTTTGAAAGAGTATTTTAGTCTTTTGAAAATATATATATATATATATAAATTGAATTAAAAATTCAAATTTTGGGTTAATTTGAAAGAAATTTTGATAGAGGGACTGATCTGCAAAACTGAAGGACTATTTTGAAATAAAATTTTAAAATTAAGGACTCATGTACAATTTTTTTAAAAAAAATTGCATTGGCCATTTAAGAGCAGACACGTGACCTGCATCATTTTCCCTCAGCTCACCTTCTCTCTCCTCTCTCGCGATTTTCCAGCGAGTTTCGGCCCAAAACGCCGATTTCCGGCGTTGCTCAGACGAAGCTCTTCCCGACATCGACGAGGACCGCTACTGGCCGACAAAGAGAGCTTAGCTCCGGACGATCATAGCGCCGCAGGTCCCGCTGCTTGAAAGCTCGCCGTTTGCCAAAAATAGCCGAAAAACACTGCGACTTCCGAAGCTCACCGACGCCGATTCCAGTGACGTTTTGTCATGAAACTGGTTAGGTTCAACTCGTCTCGTCACGATCTTCAACATAGTATATATATCTTGACTCAATATTGCCCGGATTGATTGAATTTTGCCATTTTTGTGAATTTTGAGCTATTTTCGTTTTATATTTAAATTATTCAATCTGACCGTTTGATCGTAAAATAAATCTCATATTTGTGATGTACTCGTGAAAACAAAAATTTTGATATATATATTGTCTATATTTGGTGATGGGCAAGAAAATCTAAATCTAACGGCTTAGATCGTCTCGTTTTGTGTGCCGTGGGCCCGGGTTAGGCCCGACCCCGAATCAGTTGAACTATATATCTAACCTAGCATTTTTGGGTACTCTGAATTCAGTGGTGAAATACATTTAACGATCTAAAACTCCGATTGAAAATCGAGTTTTCAAACCTACCGATCAAAAGCTCTAAAACGATACCCATGCCCGACCTTCTAAAAGATACCCAAATGACGCCAAACTTTCTCCATAGCCCTGTAGCACTATTTGAATACTCAATTGAGATAGGAGATTCGATTTCCTTGTTTTCTATTATTTTCAATGAAATTGAAATTTATTCTGAATAATGAAATTTCGTGATTTTATTGAATTATTTGAATAGTTATTTTAAATGAACTATGAATTTGTGAAACATTGTGGAATGCTCTAGATATTTTTAAATATGATTGTATACAAGTTTTTATACTTGGAATTCGGTAAAACCATAGAAACTGTACTTTTGGATTTTAAAGTACAAAATGGATTTTAATTGAAAATCAGAGCATGTCTAGAATGTTAAACCATTGCATGGTTGTTTGAGACTCTATATATATTGCACATTTCATATGATCATGCATGAGAGTCGTCTTAGGCATCAAGCTGTTGTAGTAGGCGGACTAGTACACCCGCCTTCGGTGAGATCCCGTAAACCCGTGCGAGGTTTGATAATTCTGACAATCTCCATTCGGTAGGCGTAGGCATTCGGTGCCCTTACGGTTCGGTAAGAGTTGACACATGGGTGTCCACACCCTCCGGTTTTCAGAGATAGATGTCAGGCAGAGAGCACTCAAAATATGCAGTATAAGGTGCTCTAGTTGTGATAAGAGGATGAGAACTCATGTGATATGTTGATTTATGTGATGTGCACTATGCTTGTTTTATTATGGTTTTCTATTTATTTTAACCTGGATATATATCTAGTTTTGGATTGAGCATGATTTTCTATAAAGATTTTCAATATATATTTCGAATGCTCCATATTTATTAAAATGCTTTCTAGAACTACAAACCATACAGTTGTATTGAGAGTCACTAGAAAGGTTTTTCCCAAAAAGGTAATTGAGTTTTCTACTGAGCATTCATGTACTCACCCCCTACTTCCTCCCCCTTTCAGGTGTCAAATTATTCTGTGATAGATATTCTTGTGACTTGGTAAGCATGTTTAGCATATGCTTGCAGTTCTAGTTCTCTTCATTGGTTGGTTCATACTCTGTATCATTTTCCCCTTTTCTAAGTCAAATTTAGTTAGTTATTAGTAGTATATTTACTGAGTGGATGTATGAGGATGATTTCGATATTTAATCGAGTACTTAGACATAGAAATGATATTTATGAAAATTATTTTAACTACGGGCCTATGGTTCTAAATTGAACACTTTCATTGAACTTAATGACTTAAATAAAAAGATTTTAAAATTTATTATTTATCATTTCTCTAAATTTAAAATTAAAAATATCTTGGAAATTTAAAACAAGTAGATAATATTATAATTTCTCAAGTTGGTCCAATATTAAAATTATTTACTCTTGAGGACTAAAACTTAAATTATAAGTACTCGACTTTTTCTGAAAATTTTGGAAATTTCTGTTTATCACTATTTTTACTTAAATTTACTAAAAGTCATGGCCTTGGATTTTCGGTCGTGACAGTTTTGGTATCAGAGCTTCAGGCTTCAGATTCGTCTAGGATCTTGCCTATGATAGTTTGATGTTTAAAAAGAATTTTGAAAAGTATTTGACAAATACCTCATACATCACTTAGGAATTGGCTAAATATGTTGACTTTACTCCGATCCGTTCTAAATCTTTCGTTTACCTTCCTAAAGTGGAACTCTGGTATCCTTGGGATGGTTATACCCCCTGAAATTATTGTCTCAGAAGTGTCGGGGATGACACGAGACTAATGAAATCTACTCTTGTCGAAATTCCTAAATTCAAATGGACATTTATTCTTGTACTCCTTTGTCCATTACTGTGATAAGCTATATGAACCTCGTAGGTTCTAAAATAGTATTTCAGTATCTTGTGTCTTGTTTTGGCATAACTTGACATCATTTGTGCTTGTGATGTTATAATTTGAATCTCTTGGAAATTATTTGTGTGTGCCTAACCAGTTTAAGTATCTAGTAATATGTTTTTGTAACTTTCTATCATACATCAGTTAGACTTGTTAGTGGACATGACATACTAGTTTACATTCATGAGATGATTTAACAATATGAACTTGGTAAAAAAAAAATTCTTTTCTATCTTAACAAGTTAAATTTTTGTGAGAAAGTTCTTGAATTAGTGGAATCTAATTGATTAATAAATTGATATGATATGTTATGTTTACTTGAATGTTGCATTGTACTAGTTTTGTCAAATTTATTTATGTGGCCCTTAAATATAAACATTTTTTAAAATTTAAATTTGGTTAGATATAAGCTTGATTAATTGGTTTTGAAACTTTGGAAAATTTCAAGTTAATAAAAAATTGGTTCTGCATGAGGTAGATGTTTACATTCGACCAATGTATCATTTTTATTTTCAAAGAAACTATATACGTCTTAATTTTGAAAAATAGTTGGGTGTATGTAATTTATATTTTTCAAGGAATATATGGTTTTAAAAATTAATAATACCACTTGAATTTAAAGTTTGTGAAATGGCCAAGAATATAAAATTTAAATAATTGCTTTACTTAAAAACTAGTTGTGGTACTAGTGAGGTCTCATTACACATTTAGTGGTATTAATTTAGAAATAAAGTTTCTAAATATTTTCTTTCTAGTTTTGAATATAGTAGATACTCTTGCTAAAATTTTCAAGTTTCTACTTGTCACATGATTTTGAATCTAAAGAAAGCTTTCGATAATAAATTTACAAATTGACTTGAAAATAAACATAAAATGTTTATGGCAAAAATTAAGTGGTAAATTTTGGCAAAAAGTTTGAACTTTTAAAAGAAATCATTGGTGTGATTTAGTGAAGTATGCATATAAATTTTTGAAAATTTGTGCATATATTCCTAAAAGTCAAATGTATGATATCTTGATACAAGAATTTTACTAAGAAAAATTTGTTATGCTGATTTGTTTGGAATCTTGCATAAATTGAAAACTTTCATATTTTGAAAACTTATTTGGAAGCTTAATGAAATCTTGTTGTCATGACTCTATTTGTCTTACTGCAAGGGTTTAGTTATCTTTTTAAGTTTTTCATTATGTATATGTAGCTTGTTTATTTGAGCTATGTATGATTTTAGTAATCATTGAATTGTTAAATCTTTGGTATGCCATAAATATCTTGTTTGTTGGGTAAGTAAGTTAAGTTGAATTAACTTTGCATTATTTGTCTCAATTGGATAATTGAGCACTTGTGTGGTTAAATTGATTTTATATCCTGAATGTTGGGAACTCCTAATATTGGAGACTTAGAGTGACATTTTAATTAAGATTTTGAATAGAAATATTTTGATTTTGAATACCTAAGTATGGGAGGGATTTAGGTAGTACAAAATGATGCATGGTATCTTTCTTGAAATTAAAAATCTAAATTGTTCGATTTAAGAAATTTGGATTTTCAAATATATATGAGCTATAGATTAATATGCTTGACAAGTTGGGTGAGGCTACAAAAAAAAAACACTTGACACACTCTAATATTTTCTAAATTCCTTTATAGATTCTTCCTATCGATAAAATATTTTTTGAAATTATTCTTAATAAAATTATCAGAGTGCGGTATTTCAAAGGCTCAAAGGAAGCCTCACTAAAACATTACCTGAAGTTTTTTTTTCAATAATAAAGAACCATGGAAAATTATTTGCATAATGTGATTTTCTAATGAAAAGAAGATATAATTTTAAATATATTGAAGATATGTTCGAGAATTTTTGAAAAGCCTTGAAATTTTGAGAAAAACTTCTTTTATGCTTATCTATGATTTAAAAGAAATTGTCATGTTTTAAGTGCTTGATAGTTTGATCAGTAAACTATATATCAAAAAAATATATATATTCTTCTTGTCCTACTTACTCAGCATAGTAAGTGGAATTGGTGTGTTAAACACAAAATTGATTGACTGATGATGACAAGAATCAATCTTGTCGATGTATTCCCTCTTGACGTTAATGAGTGAATACTACTTGTGGTATTTTGCTTGTATTGACTTTTGGAGATTATTGGAGAATATTGTTATAATCTGTTGTGGATTAGAGTCATCATTGAGTTCGTTAGTACTGAATACAGTTTGTAACTCATTACTTGATTTGAGTTAGATCTAAGCATCATTATGGTAGTATAATTGATGGCACAGGGATCAGTCACTCATGAGTCTATACAAAGAGTTATTGAACTCTTGCTACTATATTTTAAAAAGGAATACTTGAAGTTCAAGTTTGGTTTACTTATGGACAAGGTAAAACTTTATTGTGAACTAGAGTATTATTCCTATATGTCCCTAATTTTGTGTTGCATATTTTCAAAAATATTTTTGAAAAATTGTTCATGATTTTTAAAATGAAATGAGGTTAGATAGAAGACAGGCGTCACCGCGGAGATGACCTATTCTATTGGAACCCTGTTTCTGGGGCATTATAGTATTGTCACTCGTTGTATTTACATATTTGGTATTTAGTCATTTCTATATGACTTTTTCTTGTACCAAAGACTTAGAAAGTCTTTGGAGGTGACTGATGAATTGGGATTGTTATTATAATCCTATGTTGGACAAAGAGACTTAGAGAGTCTCTGGGTTTAATTGTGGTACAAGTTAATACCCTGTGATATTACCTTGAATAAAAGACTTGGAAAGTCTTTGGATAATATTTGTTATATGGATACATGTATTTTATAGGCCTGAACTGTTAAGGTTTTATTGGCATTTGTTGTGCCAAGTGCTTCTGTGTAGGAGATTTCCAATCATAGTAATTCTGGTCTTGTCCTTGACTAGAAATGTCTTGCGTACGTGGTTATTACTCGCTCGTTATGAGGAATGGTAAATGACTTATGTCATTGTACTCTTGTTGTCGTTTTTGATCTCTGAACTCGTCTATCTTTTGTGTGGTGTAACACAACTATAATTATCTTCCACTTGAGACCTTATTAAGTATTATCCTGTATTGATAAGGAATCTTGTTAGAGTCTTTAGACTCAATGATTGATTAGGACTAAGTTTAACTATAGACAAATAGAATAGTCCCAGTATGTTATTGATCTAGTGTGATCTAGGGACGGTATTATGCATACCTGCATTTGGTCTGCTATACTATTTTGGAGTCTAACAATCACTGTTCTGATTATAGAAGTACGGTGTTTTGACTTCTAGTACTAATTAACACTGCTGCTTCTACGAATGATTACCAATTTGGGGTCATCATCTCCTAATACTTGTGTCAAGGCCTTATGCCTATCGATGAGTCATCCTACGATTCCGTATCTTTTGTGCACGTCCTTATCATATACATTTGTGTGGTATTGCTATTGGCAAAATCCTAACACCAAGTAAGAAGTGCAAGTTTTACACTTCTTGATTTAACTAGTGTTAGATTTACTCCTACACTCTATGACCAGTGGTTCACTGCTCTTTTTGGCTATTACACCCTCATGTTTTATTTGTTCTTCTGTTGTTTCTGAATTTTGGTTTTGGGACGAAATTCTTTTAAAGAGGGAATGATGTAAAACCCCTTAAATTTTGGAAGGATATTTTAGTCTATTGAAATATATATATATATATATATATATATATATATAAATTAAATTAAAAATTCAAATTTTGGGTTAATTTGAAAGAAATTTTGATAAAGGGACTAATTTGCAAAACTGAAGAACTATTTTGAAATAAAATTTTAAAATTAGGGACTTATGTGCAATTTTTTAAAAAAAATTTGCACTGCCCATTTAAGAGCAGACACGTGGCCTGCATCATTTTCCCTCAGCTCACCTTCTCTCTCCTCTCTCGCGATTTTCCAGCGAGTTTTGGCCAAAAACGCCGATTTCCGGCGTTGCTCCGACGAAATTCTTCTCGACGTCGACGAGGACCGCTACTGGCTGGCGAATAGAGCCCAGCTCCAAACGATTACAGCGCCACAGGTCCCGCCGCTTGAAAGCTCGCCGTTCACTGGAAATAGCCAAAAAACATTGCGGCTTCTGAAGCTCGCCGACACCGATTCCGGCGACGTTTCGCTGTGAAACTATTAGGTTCAACTCGTCTCGTCACGATCTTCAACATGGTATATATATCTTGACTCAATATTGCCCGTATTGAATTTTTCCATTTTTGTTAATTTTGAGCTATTTTCTTTTTATATTTAAATTATTCAATCCGACCATTTGATTGTAAAATAAATCTCATATTTGTGATGTACTCGTGAAAACAAAAATTTTGATATATATATTGTCTATATCTGGTGACGAGCAAGAAAATCTAAATCTAACGGCTTAGATCGTCTCATTTTGCATGTCGTGGGCCTGGGTTCGGCCTGAACCCGAATCAGTTGAATTATATATCTAACCTAGCATTTTTGGGTACTCTGAATTTAGTAGTGAAGTCCATTTAACGATCTAAAGCTCCGATTGAAAATCGAGTTTTCAAACTTGCCGATCAAAGGCTCTAAAACGATGCCCGACCTACCAAACGATACCCAAATGACGCCAAACTTACTCCATAGCTCTGTAGCACTATTTGAATACTCAATTGAGGTAGGAGATTTAATTTCCTTAATTTCTATTATTTTTAATGAAATTGAAATTTATTCTGAAGAATGAAATTTCGTGATTTTATTGAATTATTTGAATAGTTATTTTAAATGAACTATG